>CM008336.1:26302500-26312744 GCA_002525835.2 Ipomoea batatas | reverse complement strand
GATATATCTAATCACAAACACCAAAGTACATTAAATTCATTATATATAAATATAAATAAATAAATAAATATATATATATATATATACACACACACATATATATATTGGATATCAAATGAGAATAACCTAGGCAGGAACTGTGGACAAATATTCCGGGACCACCGGAGATCCAAAGCACAATAAGATCAATATTGGGATTTGATTCAGACTTTACAAAATAGTAAAACAGTTGTATATCTTCTAATTTCCCAACACCGATATATCTAATCACAAACACCAAAGTACATTAAATTCATTATATATATATATATATATATATATATATATATATTGGATATCAAATGAGAATAACCTAGGGCAAGAACTGTGGACAAATATGATCTGTCCATTTATTAGAATGATCAAATGTTAAAAATTAATGAAAAAGTAAAAAATTAAATGCAATAGCATTTAAGTAATTTCTTATGATTGCGATTGTACATTTGAAAATGCTTTGACCTTGTATTCGTGGATAATTGAAAGCGTGAACACATCCACACCCTCTATCTTGATAAATAAAAGACACTCTATCTTGATAAATAAAAGACTAGGATCTTACCATTACCAAAATTTCAAATTTGTAATAATCATAGTTGAAAAAATCGCTAGGCGCTCGGGGAGAACCTAGCGCCTAGGACCCCTAGGGGTTGATTAATCAGCACCTAGGCGCCTGCGTATTTTTTTATTTTATTTTTTATTTTTTAAAAATGTGTTTAAGTATTTTTAGTTTTTAAAGACTAATAATTATAAACTATATAATACTTTAATAATTAATACTAAAATATGAAATATTAACCTAAAAAATATCTAGTGTTTGTACAATTTAGGATTATTTCGCTCAAAACGATGTTGTTTTGAGTGAAATAATCCATTAAAAAAAAAGAACAATAGTTAATCGACCGATTAGGCGGCCTAGTCAGTGCCTAGGAGGTCTAGTCAGCACCTAAGAGGCCTAGGCGGTCAGCTTCTAAGCGGCACTTAAGCGGCCTAGTTGGTCGCCAAGCCGGCCAGCAGCCTAGACGGCTAGACCACCATTTAAGGTGATATGCTAGGTGGTCGACCGGCGCCCAGCGCCTAGGCAACGATTAATCGGCGCGTAGACGAAATTTTTGCAACATATAAAATAAACCATGCTCTTAAAAGTACTTAAATGTGATAATAAGATGAGAGTTGTACCCAGTTTCGAGTTCAAATGGAAGAGGCCCTTCAGGTTGAACCCCTGGGAGATACTCCACCTTAGAGCCTGCTGCTGCAACATGAAGTGAAGAGCAAAACCATAAAACAACGACGCTTCCTAGAAGCAAAGGAAGAGAACTGCAGCATCTTCGTCGCAAAAGATTTGCCAACAACATTTTCGTCAAATTTAATTTAATTGTCAGAAGAAAAAAAGGCGCATTTTTGGTCGCTGCTAGGTTGCTGCAATGCTCTTTAATACAAACAAAAACATGTAGTGACAGCGGCTTCGCACCTAAATTCTGATTTTCATTAATACGGTCGAGTTTGCTTCTTCTGCAAGAGTTACGAGCTTACACGTGAATCTACGATTAATTATAATAATTGAAGTACCACTTAATTATAATATTCATTATCAAATCATAAGATAACACTAATTATTAGATTACTGAAATAATAATTACTCCGTACATTGTACTCGCTGCGATAAGAACTTTTCTTCATGAAATGTGTGAACAAACTATTTTCATTGAAATTCACGTTATATATATTAAGGAATAGTATTATTACTGATTAATATTGTTTATTATTATTATTACTGATTAATATTGTTTATTCTTCTTGTTTTATATTATTACTGATTAATATTGTTTATTCTTCTTGTATTTAAATCCTTAGGCTCTCCTTAGTCGGTCTCTTCTGTTAGTTTGCACATAGATAGCTAGTTGTTATCACCTTCTTCCTGTACATAAAGGGTTGTGATATATAAATAGAATCATCAATTTTCCACCTCAATTATATTCTCACTGATCTCACATGGTATCAAAAGTCAGAAATTTCTAGCGAAATCTATTTCCTATATATTTTTTTCTTTTGGGTGTTATTCTTTTGTGTATTCATGGCCACCAGTACAAATACTGTTACACCCAGCATTCAATTAATTGCTCCTGCCAATTTTTACATTCGACTCACAATATCAAATATTCAGTTTGGCGAAAACAAATCCAATCAGCTTTGATTGGTCTTGCCCTTGAAGGTTATATTGAGGCACCACAAAGGCTCCGTCAAAATATACTGATACTGCTCAAACCACTTTAAATCCAGCCTATCTTGTCGGCAAGATCATGTTATTTTGAATGCCATCCTCGACAGCTGCACCGACCCTATTCAACCAACTATTTCTTCTGCTTTGACATCAAAAGCAGCTTGGGATCGTTTGAAGGAAAGCTTTGTGAGCCCATGTCGCACTCGGATTGTTTCGCTAAAATCAAAATTAGCATCCAATCCGATTAATGGTCGTTCCATTGAAGAATTTAGATGATATGTTTGCTATCTCTGATGCACTTGCCCTTGCGCAAAGACCAGTAAGCGAGGAAGGCTTAGTGGTGAACTCCTTGGCACAATTGAGAGATGATTTTGAACTTATTGTTGATGCTATTCGGGTTCACCCGGAACCTATTACGTTCTCTAAACTTAAAAATGTATTAACAGGTTTTGAGCGTAAGCAAAAGAAAAAATTCGGGGTGCAACATTCTCTCCTTGCCACAGCAAATGCCACCCAAAAATCCTCCAACCGACAATATCAGGCCAACTGCAATTCTAGCGGTCGAAACTCCCACAATCAGCATGCTGGGACAAATGGTCCTCGTTCGACTCAGCCCTTTACTAATACAAATAAATTTACTAGTAAAAATGTCACATGCAGGTTCAGTAACATTTATGGCCATGAAGTGCGAGACTGTAGGAAGCTTATGCTATTTCTTCATGAAAATAATTTTAACACGAACACCTTTGGTCAACAGTCGGCCACGGTCAATGTTACAGCAACGTCGCATACTGGTTGGAACTAGTGGTTATTTGATTCTGGTGCCTCCCACCATGCAATGCTGCTTCATCACCTTCGTTATTGCAGTTAGTCTCTGACTATGGTGACCCTGACGAGATCCAACTTGGTGACGGTAAAACTCTACCAATTACTCACACTGGTCACACTGCTATCCCTACACCAACTTGTCATTTACATCTCTCTAATGTTCTTTGTGTCCCAAAGTTACAAAAAAAATTGATTTCTATTTTCAAGTTGTGCAAAACTAGTAATGTGTCGGTTAATTTTTTTATTCTTGTTTTCTTGTGAAGGATCGTCTCACGGGGGCACCACTAATGCAAGGGAGGAATGTTCATGATGTTTACGAGGCTTGGCTACCTTCTTCATTCTCCTCATTTAAATATGTTCACTACACCCTCTTTATTGTCTTGGCATCACATTTTTGGGCATCCTTCCAACCAAGCTTTCGGTGCCTTGCTAAGATAAAATAAAATTCCTACTACCTCTCTTGCTAATTTTTATTGCTTATCTTGTTTGTTAAAGAGTTAATTCCAACAGTGGTCCTCTGACTATGTTAATTTTTCAAAACTAGTCCTTGACCTTTAATTTGGACAATTTAAGTCACTTGACTTTCAAATTCTTTCTAATGTTGGTCCTTTCGTCAAATTTTAGTTAAATTGAGGTCACAAAAAGGGGTAAAATTGTTCGTTCACCTGTATAGTGTATTATTACTCATATTTCTCTTGTCCTATACGCTATATATATGAATATAATCTCAATCGAAGAGACTTCGACTGGGATTATATAGCTTCGATTGGGACTTCGACTGGGATTATATTCATATATACCGCATATAGTACGAGACAAATACGAGTAATAAGAGTAATAATACACTAGACATGTGAACGGACAATTTTACCCATTCACTTGACCTCAACTTAACCAAAATTTGACGAAAGGACCAACATTGGAAAGAATTTGAAAGCCGAGAGACCTAAATTGTCCAAATTAAAAGTCGGGGACTAATTTTGGAAAATCAACATAGTCGGAGGACCATTGCCGAAATTAACTCTTTGTTAAATAAGTCCCACAAACTTCCCTTTGCTTAGAACACTTTGTCTAGTAATAATCCACTTGAATTACTTTATAGTGATGTTTGGAGTACGTTTGAAAAATCCATTGATGGTTATTACTATTATATTATTTTTATCGATCACTTTACGAGATATATTTGGCTTTATCCCTTAAAGAAAAAGTCAGATGTCTATGGTGTATTTGTTCAATTCACGTCACTCGTTGAAAATCGTCTTAATCGAAAAATTATTACTCAGACAATGGTGGGGAATTTATTAAATTGAAACCTTTCTTTACTTCCTGTGGGATTACACATCATACGAGCCCTCCACACACACTAGAACATAACGGGCTAGCTGAACGACGCCATCGACATATTGTAGAAACTGGGTTGTCTTTACTCAGTTTTGCGTCTATGCCCTGTACTTATTGGTTTTATTCATTTCAGACAGCTGTCTATCTTATAAATCGTATGCCAACAATAAATCTCATGCATAAATCACCATTTGAACTTCTATTTGGAATGGCACTGAATTATCAAAAATTAAAACCATTTGGGTGTTTATGTTTTCCTTGGCTCAGGCCATACACCAATTCTAAACTCCAGCCAAGATCATTATCTTGTGTTTTTTTAGGGTACTCTCTGACTCAGTCAGGTTATAAGTGTCTTGATCCAAAAACAGGGCGACTCTACGTATCTAGACATGTCTTATTTATTGATCATGTGTTTTCGTACAGTCAAGCCCGTATAACTCTAGCCGAACCTCCCTCTGTAAGTGCCTCATATCCTTCATTATATATTGATAATTTTAATCCTCGTCAAGAAACCATTTTTGTTCTATCTGTTGATGCGTGTCTGAATCAGTTGCCAATATCATCTTCTGCTCAGCCTTCCACTACCTCCACTCAACCAACCAACGACCTCCTTGCGTCGCTACCTCCTGCACAACCACCTCCTCCCTTCGCTGCCCAGCCACATCTTACTGCCAACTTCCAACTACATCAACCTGCCAACGTCCAACCGAGCCAACAATCCACCGCCCAGCCGCAAACTACCTCCACTGCCCAGAGACAACACCTTGCCACAACCCAGCCGCAACACTTTTCCACCACCCAGCCGCCTCCTCCCTCCACTGTCCAGCTGCAAGTATTTGCCACTGCCCAACCCCAACAATCTCTTGTCGACCAGCGGCAATCTTCGTTCCATCATAATAATCCTACCCAGCCATCAACTGCTCAAGTCAGGCGATGAAATAGAGTTCGAAAACCAAACCCCAAGTACTTTGATTATAAAACCATCAATTTCACTAGTAATCACCACATTCCAGAACCAATTGAGCCAACCTCAGTCATCCAAGCCAAGAAGGATCCTCGTTGGCACCAAGCCATGGATGATGAGTTCGCTGCACTGCTAAAAATTGGTACGTGGGAACTGGTACCACCACCGAAACGACCTCCGATTGGTTGCAAATGGGTTTTTAGAGTTAAACGAAAACCAGATGGCACAATTGATAGATTCAAGGCTCGCTTAGTTGCTAAAGGATACTTGCAAGAATCTGGGAAGGACTACTTTGATACTTTCAGTCCCATGGCAAAGCCTGCTACGATATGTATTGTCCTTACCTTAGCGTTAGCCGCCGGGGTATTGTGATCGTTAGTGTCCTACCTTTGTGTGTCGCTTTAAAAAGGCTTTGCACGGACTCAAGCAAGCGCCTCGGGCGTATTATATGGAGCTCTCTAAATATTTGGTTGAGTTTGATTTTCGCAAATCCCGTGCCGATTATTCTTTGTTCATTTATCAGTCTAATGATGCCTTAATTTATTTCCTGCTTAGCGCATCGATTTTCGGTTAAAGACTTGGGGGCATTGCATCATTTCCTTGGTGTTGAGGTAATCCCCACCCCGTGTGCATACACCTATTGGGTCAAAGGGGAATTGCATCATTTCCTTGGTGTTGAGGTAATCCCCACCCCGTGTGTATACACCTATTAGGTTAAAGGATCAATCCGCTACTACTACTGATGATACAGTATATCGAAGGGTATTAATTGGTCTTTTACAATACCTTTCAATTACGCGTCCCGATGTTGGCTATGTTATAAACCGCCTTTCACAATTTATGCACAACCCATTATTGTTTTAACGAGGTTGTTTTCCTCGCCCTGTGACCCTCGGCTGTAGGTGGGTCACTCTTACCACCTGTGTAACACCCCCATTTTCATAACTAAAATTTTTCATTAAAAATGGATTTATTTAATTAAAAATATCTTATAATTGCGGAAGCCCAAAACAAAACGATAGAAAGTAGGGATGCTACCGCCATGTTTAGATACAACTTATATCTAAACGCACAGGCTAAAACAACTACTAAAAATAACCCATAACTTATACTAGTACAATGAACTAAATACATTTCTTTTAAATACAACCTCTAGATTATCTAATAAAAATGAAACTCTAACCATCTATCTAGGAAGTGGCGAATCGCTCTCATAATCCATGCTCATGCAGATGCACCTGAAATATAGTCAAAGAGTATCCAAAGTTAGCGCAAAGCTAAGTAAGATTTAATTCACCTCCTAAAATAACTATTTACATACACATAGCACATTGGAGCACAACTTGTAGATAATAATATGTATAAATGTGTACATTAAAATTATTGGAACATAAAGATGCAAATAAGCAATACTCACAATATTCTAAGTAATCACAGTTCTCCAAATATATTCAAGAATTCCAAAACCCATAATTTCTCAAAAATACTCATAATTCATAATTTCCAAATCAATATTTCTCATAATAGAAATTTTAGGAACATTTCAATAGTAATATATCTTTCAAAATCACTGTTAATATATACATGTACATATACATGGAGGAACACCAATCTCAATACAATGGGCAGGGTCTTGTTTCATCAAGCCCTAGTGAACAATAATCTCTCTATTGAACACTACACAAAATCTCATTCAATCTCAAATAATGGGCAGGGTCTTAATTAATAAGCCCTAGTGAACAGTAATCACTCTACTGAACACTACACAAAAATCACATTTAATCTCAAATAATCGGCAGGGTCTTAGTTAATAAGCCCTAGTGAACAGTAATCTCTCTACTGAACACTACACAAAAATCTCATTTAAGTGGAACAGAACTAATACCTTAAGTGTGCACACCCCCAATGGGTTTCCAAGTCCAATGAGTAGTAACTAGTCCTAGTAGTCATGATACGTTTCTAATGACTACTACTCAACAGGGTAAATACCCTAGTGGTAGACTCCGCTAACCACTCCTCAAAATAACAAAATTAAAAGTCATATGGTGACAGGATACATTTCTACTGTTCATTATACAACCAACTGGGTCGTAACCCAAGTATCCAGAATCTCATAACAGGATACTACACATCTTATAATTCATTAAGGGCATCAGAACCCAACCAAACCTTTTATCATCCATCTTTATATATAAAAATAAAGATAACAATATTTCTCATATGTCACTCCAAGATGGTAGATTTTCAAAATTCAATCACAAGCTTTGTAGCCAACTAATACATAGACTACTAATAACATTCACTTGAATTTCATATACAAATGTATGCATTTTCCCAAAATATTGATATGCCTCCCATCAAAATAATATTCCAACCTCTTTAACCAACACATATGCATATAATCTCAATTAAATCACTTCTCAATCGCACAAATAATCAACAAAACACAAGAAACAGAATTTGACAGAAATTTCAAAAATTATGACCTGGATTGTAGAATTTTCTGAGGAAAATTGGGAGCATATTTTAACACAAAATTTTCCAAATAATAAGTACAGCAAGTCTAGATTATACAAAAAAAAAATTCAGGTCAATCCAAGTTCTAGAAGTATTTTTTTTCGAAATATTTCTCAACACTGCGCTGCATAGAAATTTAACTGACAGCACACTGCCACAACTTTACGAAATTTTTCTAAAAATAATGAAGCATATCTCCAACAAAATAATTTTATATACATCAAATATAATAAGTCTAGTATCTGTAAATAAAATTTCAGGCCAATCGGAGTTCAAAAAGTATTTTTCACGAATTTTGATTTCAAACTGCGCCTGTCAGAATTTTCTCAAACAGTGGCTACAATGAATTTAATCCTTCCTTCTAATTACCATAAAATCACCATAATCTATATACCACACAAAATATATTCAAATACAATTCAAAATAAACATGTTGGAATAAATAATAATACTTTTATTATGAAAAAGTAATAATTTGGTGATACTTACTCTGATCTAGAACCAAAACTCTACTGCACCTACTAGAAATTCTTGATGATCCTTGACTGTCTGCTAGTTTGAGACTAATTGATGATGAATAGGGAGAAAATTAGGGTTTTATTTGTTTGGGAGAGAGAGAATGGCGACAGGAGAAAAATATATAGAATTAGGGTTATCTCATTTGAGTGGAGTAATATAATAGGATTAGGAATATAATATATTAGGAATTAATATAAGCTATTTGTAGCCGTGTATTATGCATGTACATCATGATCAGGAAAAAGAAATATTAAACATATATATATGTGTACATATCTGTGTGAGATTAGGAAAACATAGGTATATCAATTGTGTATCATATATTTATACGTAAAATAAGACTACGAAACTATAATATAATAATGTACTTGAAATAATATTACTAAAATATTTTTAAAGTAATTTTAGGTCACGTAATATATAATAATAAATTTATATAATTATAAACCATATAGTTAAAATAACCGGGTATTACAACCTGGGTTGTCCTTGCGGACTATGCACAACCCTTTATTAATTCATTGGCAAGCGGTCAAACGAGTATTACGTTACTTGAAGGGAACCCTATTTCATGGGCTAATTCTTCGTCGTAACACTCGGTTACATCTCACGGCTTTCCCAGATTCCGATTGGGGTAGTGTTCATGATGGTGTTCGGTCTATGACTGGTTATGTTTTATTTTTGGGGCCCAATATAATTTCTTGGCGCTCGGTGTGACAGAAGGCAGTAGCTCGTTCTTCTACAGAAGCGGAATATCGCGCTTCAGCGAATGCGGCGACTGAGGTTATTTGGGTACACAACTTATTGCATGATATGGGGGTTGTTCTTCCTCATTCTCCAGTATTGCATTGTGACAATTTCAGTGCTACGTATGTCTGTCAAAACCAATTGTATCATTCAAGAATGAAGCATCTCGCGTTGGACTAGTTCTTTATTCGAGATCATATTGTGAATGGTACACTTCGTGTGCAGCATGCTCTGACTACTTCCCAAATTGCTGATATTCTCACAAAGAGGTTGGGAAGACGCTCATTTTGAGCATTTTCGGTCCAAGATGGGAGTCTTTAATGGCTCCTCCATCTTGTGGGGGCGTATTAAGGAATAGTATTATTACTGATTAATATTGTTTATTCTTCTTTTATTTAAATTCTTATGCTCTCCTTAGTCTTCTCTTCTGTTAGTTTGCACATAGATAGATAGCTAGTTGTTATCACTGCACCTTCTTCCTGTATATAAAGGGTTGTAATATATGAATAGAATCATCAGTTTTCCACCTCTATTATATTCTCACATTATATTTCTAAATATTTTCGTTTACGTTTTACATTTCAAATAAATGAAAAATATATCTTTTGGATTGGCATATCATCAGAAATTGGAATATGTATAGGGTCGCTCAAGTGAGAATAGATGTAGAAAGAATAATTAAGAGCCAATTGTAGTCCTCTACATATCCAGATTTAACGGATCAGATGTAATTAGAAAAGATATGGTGATATTTTTGAAAATAACTCAAACTTTCGTGCAAGTAACATGTGTTAAAAGTACAAGTAACTGGTGCAAGTGTGCAAGTTAAATCACTTTAAAATGCAACAATTTTCACTTAATAGTGCAAATAATTTATCTTTATAATATTATTGCACCTGATGATAACGTCTTTCACATTCGTGCACTTAATGATAACATTTGGTGCAACTAATGCTCAGTGTACATTATTTGGTGCACTTTTAACACATTTTATTTGCAATTAGGTACACTATATGAAATTATTACACAATTTACTTGCACTTTAAACTTTAATTATTTACGAAAATGTCA
>CM008336.1:26272795-26287350 GCA_002525835.2 Ipomoea batatas | reverse complement strand
CACCATCTCCGAACCACTATAAATCTCTGCCTCTCATTTACTTTACTGCACTTTACATATTTGCATGTTTTAACATACTAACCCTTTACGTACTGTGTTGAGCATATCATCTGGGTTTGTGTGTTCCCACGTTTGCATGTGGCTCAAACTTTGCATACATGTTCTTTGAGCTGTTTTAAGAGTTTCCAACGTATTGCATGCAAGTTATCTCTTCAGTTTTACGCAGTTTCGTTTTATAGCACTTTACCGTACAATATTCCGCTGCAGATTTCAAGTTGAATTTATTCACTTGGAATCACTCTGGTTGAAGTGTTATAAAGTTTTTAATTGTTTGAAAAGTCTATTCACCCCCCCTCTAGACTTTCCCACCCTATCGGGACCAACAATAATGAAAAAAGATAACAAAAGTTATAACGGTACAGATATTTTTGTCTAAAAAATTATATAGTACAACTCATATATAATAATGTATTAAAAAAAATTAACAGTAATTTTTAGAAATATAAATTTTAATTGCATTAACAATAATTCATGCTCATTTTTAAATTTTAATGTGTTTTATGTCACTATCATGTTGACAGGTCAACATGAATTATCACTAGGTGTTGAAAGAACTCCTTACAAAGTGAAGGCTTTTTAGACTAAGGCCCTGTTTGGTAAATAATCAGCCTATCAGTCAATTTTGACTTATTTGACTACTATTAGTTGGTAAATAATAAGCTTTTTGTAACTCCAAAATGTCAAAATTCAAAAGGCTACTCAAATTAAAGCAGCCTTTTCAATTAGCTTTTTGAGCAAAAAATTATACCAAACAGCCATTAGCTAACAGCTAATTTATCAAACAACTTTCTACAATCAGCCAATGTTATCAACAAATCATACCTTCTAACCCAAACAGCCAACCCAATCAGCCAACAGCCATTTACCAAACAGGACCTAATAAGGGTATTTGAATGGGTTGTTAGCGGGTAGTTAATAGCTGATATTTGATAACTAATTGTGTTAGTTGGTTTGGTGAGTTTTCTGTATTATCTCGTTATATAAAAGTGTTTGGTAAATTAGTTATTTACTATTAGTTGATTACATATAAAATGAAATATAAAGGCAAAATAAATATATTGTGTCATTTATTTAATTTTTAAAGTATTTTTTATAATGTATTGTTATTGTTGTGTTATAATTGAAATATAGTTGTTTTAAAATCTAGCTAACTAGCTTTATATACAAGTTTTGGTTCAGTATTATTTGATTCCAATGTATTTTGACAAAATGTTGAATTGTCGACTTAGGTGCCCCACAGTCTCCGGAGAGATAAATCATGATGACAGTCTGATAGGGGCTAGACTTTTGTTCATTACACATACGAAATTCTCTCATTTTGAGAGGTTGCTTCACATTGTGGCTGGGTGAGACTCGACCATAATCTTTTATAACAAATTTTACCTCTATAACCAATTGAGCTACTACCTATACGAGCTTGAGTAGCACAAATTATATTGTGGACCATGGTCCACAATGTATGGTGGACCATGATCATAGCTGATACTGCAGTTGTGTTGAACGGATACTGCAATTGTGTTGAAAAGATACTGCAGTTGTGTTGAAAGGACACTGCAATTGCACGGAACAGAGGTCGTTCATCTGTTCAACACAACTGCAGTATCCGTTCAACACAACTGCAGTTCCAGATGGATGACACGGCTTCTGTTCCGCGCAACTCCAGTTCCCTTTCAACACAACTGCAGTTCCAGATGGATGACACGGCTTCTGTTCCGCGCAACTCCAGTTCCCTTTCAACACAACTGCAGTATCAGTCCAACACAACTGCAATATCAACTATGACCCATGGTCCACGGTATAATGGTTGTTGATTGATATCTCTTATTTATGTGGCTGGTATCGCAATCCTACTTCTCAATTTTTATTTTTATTTTTGAAAACTATTATTGATTTTTTCAAAGAATGCACAGGAACGAGACAAAAGCATTATTTGATTCATATATCTTGTGACGACAAGTCAGGAATTGCCCACCCAGGCGCCCCAAAGCCCGTGGAGGGGTAATTATGGTGACAGAGGCTAGACTTTTGCTCGCTACGTATGAGGAATGAATTCTCTCATTTTGAAAGGTTGCTCCTCGTTGCCGTTGATGAGACTCGACCCTTGATCTGTTATGAAAATTTCACTTCTATAACGAGTTGAGTTACCATGTGAGTTTGATTCATATATCTCTTATATATGTGGCTGCTGTCGCAATCGTACTTCTCAGTTTTTATTTTGAAAACTATTATTGATAACTGATAAGCTTTTTCAAAGTATGCAGGAATAAATGAGACGGATGCATTTATTTTTATGTTAAGCCATGGGGAAAATGAGAACAATTAGAGGGTTACTATTTGTGTCTTACCAAATTAATGAATTTTAAGGATTAAATTAATGCATCTATATATACATTTATTTAAAATTTAAAAAAAAAAAAACAAGTATCATGTGTCATTTTAAAAATATACATTTTTAATGATATAATTTTTATATATTTTTTTGTAAAAATATAAAAAAGTTTAGATTAGAACTCACATTAAAAGTAAACCCTAATAAGTGTTGAAAATAAATATAATGGGAACATGGGGTTATTGAGAGACATTGGTCCATCGATCAAAAGTGATGAAAGCTTTTGTGCACAGAGTATGTACACAATGAGGTGAAATCTAGTGACTCACAGAGCAAATAGCAGTTTATTTCCTTTAGCAATTTTTGGATAGAAATTTTGTATGACTTTTTTTTTTAATACTACCAACTCTGTTACAATGTAGTATCTGTTCATAACTACTTACACAATTCATATTAACTAAAGTAATAAAAATTTTGTATGACTAAGATTTAATTAAGCTGAAAAACCTAATGCATAAAAAAAATAATACTGAGTAAATAAATAAATAAATAGTGGCGGAAATGTACCAATTCGTTTATCACGCTATTGATTACGACCTTAGGTGTGGCCCACATCCTATGTACGACGTAAGCACTTCTGCATGGCTGCATTTAATTTGCTGCTAGTGTCCACTATAAATAGAAGACCTGGAAGAGAAGAAAGTATCCAAGTCTCAAGCTTCACAACCACATAGTACAATATATAGATATTAAACCAACATCTATCATGGATGTTCTAATCTTAGCCATTTGCCTAATCCTGCCCATTTTACTCACATACAACCACATAATACTAAAATACAAAAGTGTTGACAAAAATAATGGTAAAGTCCTTCCCTTAAGAGTTCCCGAGGCCCCCGGAGCATGGCCGTTCATTGGCCATCTCCACCTTCTCCATGGCCGGCTACCGGTGGCCCGCACCCTCGGGAAAATGGCCGATAAATACGGCCCCATTTTCGGGCTTCGTCTAGGCAGCCACCCGGCTATAGTGGTGAGCAGTTGGGAGGTGGTCAAAGAGTGTTTTACCACCAACGACCTAGTATTCGCGACCCGGCCTAGAATGGCCGTCGGGAAATACCTAGGGTACAACGAGGCGCTTTTCGCGCTCGCCCCGTACGGTCCGTACTGGCGCGACATTCGGAAATTGGTGACAGTCGAACTCATGACCATAAGCCGGCTGGAGAAGCTCCAGCACGTGCGAACCTCGGAGGTGGAGCATTGCATTGGGGAGTTGTACTCTTTGTGCCACGAAAATGCCGAAGTTAACTTGAGCGAGTGGTTCGAGCACGTGACGCTGAACATAACCCTGAGATTGCTGGTGGGGAAGCGATTTTCCAGGATTGCCAAGCATCTCAAAGAGGTGGTCTCCAGAGCTTTGTATCTGGGCGGAGTATTTGTCCCCTCCGATGCAATTCCGTCCCTGGAGTGGATGGATATCGGAGGCTACATCAAAGGTTTTAAGGAGGTTTCAAAGGAAATGGATGAAATAATTGGGACTTGGTTGCAAGAACATATTCGGAATAAAAAGGGTGATGATGATCAATCTGATTTCATGGATGTCATGCTGTCTACTCTTCCGGAGGATGCCGTGATCTCTGGTCATGACCGAGACACTATTATCAAGGCAACAACACTGGTAATGATTTTAATTTAACCTTAGCTTATTATTAACTTAGATCAGGTTTAACTTCATTTTCTTATATATAGCCACCACATTTTCGAGAAATTAAGTTTAATTTTATTTTTTATATATGCCATCATATTTTCGAGAGGTAGTGTGGTGGATTTGACGGCTCACTGGTCTCCGTCCAACAATTCCTCCTAGCAACCAATTGCTGAACACCAGCCTCAGCAAACAATCCCTCTAGCCACCAACGGCAGGACGCCATCCAACCTTAGCCCAACAATTCCACCTCCTAGCATATGTTAGTATTAACTGCACGATTTTTGCTTTCCAGCCTCTAGCCAACAATTCCACCTAGCCACCAACTGCACGACGCCAACCTTAGCCCAACAATTCCCCCTACTAGCACATGCCAGTATTAACTGCACAATTTGAGCTCTTGTTCAAACTATAGCTAGTAGCAAATGCACAACTTTATTTCATTATATAAAGTCACCACATTTTCATGAGGTAGAGTGTTGGATTTAGCCCTTCACGGGTTTCTGCCATCCCCTAATTACCAATTATTGGACACCAGCCTTCACCCAACGATTTATCCTAGCCACCAATTACTAGACACCAGCCTTAGCTCCGCCCAACAATTTCTCAGCCACCAATTATTGGACACTCACCTTTGCCGAACAGATTCTTCTAATAACTATGCAGAGTAGAAGAAATTTTGGTGTAAATTGATTTTGCTGCATCCTTTAATTCTCTTTTAATTTCCCAGATTCTTATATTGACGGGATCGGAGAGCACAGCAGAGACACTGATATGGACCACTTCTCTATTGCTAAACAACCCCCACGCAATAAAAATGGCCCAAGACGAAATGGACATTCATGTGGGGAAGGATAGGTTGGTTGAAGAGTCAGACATCAAGAACCTCAAGTACTTTCAAGCCATAGTGAAAGAGGGCCTACGATTATACCCACCCGGCCCGCTATCGGGCCCGCGTGAGGCCATGGAGGACTGCAAAATTGGCAAATATCACATTCCTAAAGGCACGCGCTTGATTCTCAACCTACTGAAATTACACCGCGACCCTCGCATCTGGTCGGAACCTGATGAGTTCAGACCAGAGAGATGGTTCAAGGACGAACATTCGAGCATAGGTTATGTCGGGAAGAGCTTCGAGTACCTCCCGTTTAGCGGTGGGAGACGAATGTGCCCCGGGATGAACTTTGGCTTGCAAGTGGTGCAATTGACACTGGCACGTCTACTCCAAGGCTTCAATATTTCAACACCAATGGGGATGCCTGTGGACATGAGTGAAGGCTTGGGAATTGCCTTGCCCAAATTGACTCCCATTCAAGTTCTCCTCACTCCTCGCTTGCCCACTCTATTCCCCACTACGCTTAAGAATAATTAGTAGCAGTTTGATTTGCACTTAATTGCAGCCCAAACTTCAAATTTATATATGTAAAGAACTTGGGGTCAAGTGCTACAACTCTGGCTCAACCTTAATGGGAGCATTCACTCTTTGTGCTTCAATAAGTTGAAAGTCTATGTATGGACAGATACTACATTGTAACATAATTAATAGTATAGTGTTATGTAATGTTACAGGTATGGGTATTGGATTAATAATAATAAACCATTGAGTACGCAAATTATATCGTGGAGCGTGGTCCACAATGCATTGTGGACCGCGAATCAAAACGACGTCGTTTTGATTAATGAAAACAGACGGATGAATTCGCGCCACTCACTTTCAGTTCATATACATTGCAGTTACATTTCAATACAACTGCAGTTACATTTCAACACAACTACAGTTACATTTTGATATAACTACAGTTTCATTCGATAATATAAAAACACAAATGTGAAATTGTTATTCAGTATCAGTTCATATACACTGCAGTTGCATTTCAACACAACTACAGTTACATTTCGATATAACTACAGTTCCATTCGATAATATAAAACACAAATGTGAAACTGTTATTCAGTATCAGTTCATATACACTGCAGTTACATTTCAACACAACTACATTTACATTTCGATATAACTACAGTTTCATTCGATAATATCAAAACAAATGTAAGGCAGTATCTTTTAAGATGAACTGTAATGTCAATTACGGGCTCCGTCTCCCACTTACTGAAACGACATCGTTTTGGGATCACGGTCCACGATATAATGACTGAGGGCACAATGCGTTGGGAAAATACAAGCCATCCGTTCTCAAATATCCCGTTGATGCCATCCTCAATAGTGTGAAATTTTTGAAGAATTTTTACATGTATAATTAAGAAAGAGAAGATGAAAGGGGAGGGAAAAAAATAAAATAAAATAAAATAAAAAACAGTAAAAACAAAAAAAGTCAGAAAGACTTACGTGCCCAGGGGAAATTGAAAGCAACGCAACTTGAAAGCAACGCGCTAATTTCAGTCTATTTTGTTTTCTCCGTAGGCCCCACAATCTGACTTCTCCGCATGCCCCACAATCTGACAAAAACCCAATGCTTGCAAGAGACAGCCTCCTTATCTTCCCTCCACATCACCTTCTTCTCCTAAAATACCGTGTAAAAACTTGATAATGGGAAAGGTCTTAATATTCATTAATCAATACAAGTTGGTGGGAGGTCAGATCTGTTAGAGCATCTACATCAATAGTTAGGAAGTTTTTGGTACAATGCATATTTATTTGGAGGTGAGAGAAATGAAGAAAGAGAAAAAAAAAATGGCCTGCAAAAATGGAGATATTGGAACAGTAATGCCTTACACGGACTTCAAAGCTAGTTGTAGCCACGCGTGCATGGCTGCAACTAGCGCTCCTGACAACACTTTTTTTTTATTAAATCAGATTTGTTTTTTTATTTTTTTTCATCCCTTCATATTTTCTCTTTCCTAATCACAATTACAAAAACTCCTAAAAAACTGTTTAAAAACTCCATTGATAAGGATGCTCTTATAATAATATATATATGTTGCTTATATTTATTAGACTTAAGAACTATATATGAGTTTAGTCATATATATATATATTTTTATTTTGTAAAAATGACGTAATACACACACACACACATCTACTATACTAATAAGAGCCAAAGAGAGTTATGCCTAAAATGAGTAGAAAAAATGGCGGTCAAATTATTTAATCAAATGGATGGTTCAGATCAATTATTTAATCAAATAGATGGTTAAGATAATTCAGATAAAAAAAAAAGATAATTCAGATTAATATTATTAATAGAGATTACCTAATTTAACCTTACTTTTATGATTATCCGTTAAGTTTTCCGTTAAATATTCTCTCGTCCGTTAATATTCCGTTAACTTTTAACTTACCTATTAATTTCTATAAGAAAAGTCTTAGGTTCGAACCTCATCTCAATCAAATTTGACATAATTAAGTTTCTCACTCTATTTTGCTCTTATTAAATTAAATAAATTAGTAGCTACAATAAAAAATGATACATATGTATTTCTTTAATTTAGAATTATGTGTCTACAATACCTTTATTTGAAAAAATTATTCATTATCAAAAAATTAAATTAAATAAGAGAAATAATTTCATTAGTTATATTGTCTTTATTTTCTCTCATGCAAAAATTCTTTACATTCAAATTTATCAATAATATTCATTACATTGTCCATTATCTTATTTTTACAATATCTTGTAATTAAATATCAAAGTTATAGTACAAAATAATGTTATATATTTATTTACCAAGTATTTTATTAATACTATGAATTTTTTTTATAAATAATTTGAAGCTAATTATATTAACTACTTGGGGATTGGTTGACAAAAAGAGTACTCAAATAACCCAACAAATTGAAGCGGAATCACTCTATTTTACTCTTATTGAATTAAATAAATTAGTAGTTACACCAAAAAATGATACATATGTATTTCTTTAATACCATGAAAAAAAAATAAAAAAGAATAGTTTGAAACCAATCATATTAACTACTTGGGGGATTTGTTGACAATGAAAGTACTCAAATAACCCATTACCCAGCAAATTGAAGCGAGAAACTACCTTTTAATATCTTTGGAATACATAATTTTTTAAATTTTTAAATTTTTATTAATTTATTTAATCTTTTTTCTTAAACTATGGATTTCTTTATCCACAATAACTCATTCAACAATAATGGTTAAACCCAATGAACCCCAAGCAGAACACCTAAAGGAAAGTCCATATTTCCTATATCATAATCTCATTGCATGACGTTATCATCTATGCTACCAACAATAACCGAATTGCAAATAACACACTACCAACAAAAAGGAAGAGAACAAATAGTAAAGATGAAGACAATGATAATGTTACTCGATCAAAAGAGAATTAAGAACACTTAGAAAAATTCAAATTAAAAGTAGTATTTATTTAGACTATCATTTTTAGACCAAATATTTAGACTATCGATTTTACAAGATTGCAAACATTTATTTTAGTAATAACTATAATGAATTTTCTATATTATCTTGGATTCATATATATACTTTGAGTTAGATATTTAAATAAAAAAATTCGACATTCAATTACCCATGTATAAACTTCTCCTATATAATCTTGCATTGATATACTTTCAAATATTTATTTAAATATAAACATGGGGCATTAACCAATTCGCGCAATGCGCGTATAAAACTAGTATATATATACACACACACGTATGTATATTAAATATTAATTTTATTTTATAATTTCTACCAAAAAAATCAAAACAAATATACAATTTACATCAATATTCAAAACCTCACAATTTTATATTCATAATTTCACAATTAATCAAGTTAATAAATCTCACAATTGATACTAATTAATAATACCAATTTGAAACTAAAATTATCAACATCAATTATATTATTTCATGTATTAAAAATTTATTGAAATAAATAATGAATAATATAGTATTTTTTAAAATTTGAAGGAGAAAGATATTTCATTAAATTGCTTGCCTTATTCATTCCTCTGTATGCTTGCGTGGGAAGAATTTCTAACATGAATTTCGTCACATAATATCCACATTCAATTCGGTAGTTCCAAGTTGTTTGGCACACTATACATTTGAATTAAAATACAATTAAGAATTTTTTTAATAAAAAATAATAAGATATAAGTAGTTTTAAAAGTGTATGAAATAATACTTACCAAACATATAATCCATTTCGGTGGACGACTTGATTTCTTTTCACTTAACATACTTGTTGTCTTCATATACCTATAATTATGAGAGATATGAAATATACATAAATACTTGATGACATCACTATATTAATAATAACTATTAGTAATTATTTATAAATTTACATATGTTTCCACTACATCTTTAATGTCTTCGCTTGATTCGCCTCCAATGGAATTAAAAACATCGCGAAACATTTCATCTAACTTGTCAACATACATGTTCACTGTGTCATATCAATTTTGTATAATTAAGATTAATCTCATTACAGATTAGATCATCAAATATGTATCTTTACTTAATTTTATCTAATTACAACACTTCTTACAATGACAAAAGAACCTCTCATTATTAATCGGAAGGTTATGCTTTGCAAAGTCTAAATATTTTCTAATTCCGTCTTCGTATTCCTTACAAATTGGAGGAGCATTCATCCAACTTTTATCAATCACAAGCCAATCAAAAATAATATTAACCCTAATTAAACTTTTGTTAATACTAATTCAACAAATTTCTAATAATAATAATAATATAATAAACAAAACTAATTTAAACATAGACCATGGTGGTGAGAGGAGGATAACAACGGTGGCAGCATTGAGAGGAGGAGAACATCGGTGGCAGCTGTGGTGTGGCAGTGGCTACGGCGGAGAGAATTAGAAGAAGAAGAAGAAGAAGAAGAAGAAGTAGTTAAGGAGGAGGAGTTGGATGGCGGCGGTGGATGGCTAATGGTGGCTAAGGAAGAAATGAAGAAGAGAAGAAGGGGAAAAAATGGCTAAGGATACGACATCGATTTTTGAAATCATTTCCTTTTAAAGGGTAACAAAGATAAAATAGGAGCTTGTTTTATCGCAAGACTAATTAATCGTTGTTGTTTCAAGGTCAATTTATTCACTTGTCTAGATAATAATTTTTCTTATTCACTAATAAATCGGCTAATTGTTTCTAAAATCAATTCGATCCCCCGATTGAATCGGGGGCAGACACCTACGAAAAGATTGCATGAATTTAAGAAAAGATCGCTTGAATTTATCCCTAGTTTGTTTAGTTTATTCATTATCCCTAATATCTTATTTGCTTATTTTTTTCATTAGAATTAAATTTTATTATCAATTTTCCCCAAATAGGATTTGTTTATTTCAATCTGTTATAGATAAGGTATAGAGAATATCGTTCTTTTTTTCCCCTCCTTGAAAGAAAGACCAATTTATTTTTTGATCTCTCCATGAATCGTATATAAAAACCGACGTCGTATTCTATTTATTTTTTAAAAAAAATATTGTAATAACATACGATATTGATTTTGTTGTAAAACCAACATCTTAGGTTTTGTATTTTAACTTTTTAAATTAAAAACATATGATGTCGATTTTAAAAGAAAACTGACGTCGTATGTGTTGTAATTTAATTTTTTTTAATTAAAACAAAACAGGACGTCGATTTCTTTTAAAACCGACATCGTTACGTAAATTTTTTTAATAAATTAAAACAATGGTGTTTTATTTATTTACTGATTTTAAAATTTTAAATTCCTTAATATAAGACGTCGATTTTATATAAAACTAACGTTGTATCTTTAATGATTAAAAAGAGAAAAAAAAATAATACCATATAAGAAGTCGATTTTTGTCAAAACCAACATTGTATATCACGTAGTAAGAAAATGAAAAAGAAAGAATATAATATATGACATTGGTTATATAAATAACCTACATCGTATATTATACTTTTTTTATTTGTGATATATGACGTCCGTTTTTTTTAAAAATCCCCATTGAAGTGTTTTATAAAAAAAATTATAAATTTATTTATCATTTTGACGTCGGTTTGACCAAAATTTGGCGTCATATATGCAGCATTATATGTTATTTTTGTAGTAGTGAAGTTTCAATCCTTGCTTTGGGTGCACGGAGACGGGAATTTCTATGTTTTCGTGATATAATCATTGTGAGCCTGCATCGATAGTTGTGAATTCGCTTCTATGACTGATTATATAACTCATGATTATATCACGAAAATATTTCTTATTTTCAAATTATCAGTATAATTTCCCTAACTAAGTGCAGCCCACATTTTTGGCATCTGTCAAGTGTCAACAACTACATTTTTGGCATCACTTTGAGTGGCTGCAAACTCAAACCAAATCTACACCCTGCACGTACCCCGTCAAATTATATATGTGGATACAGTCATACAGACACGCAATATAACTTCCTCATAAATTAGCACATGTTCTGTTTTACGTTATTTCCTCCCAAAAAGGTTGAATCTCCAACCCCTAGATTTTATATTATTTACATTTTTTTTTTTTAGTAATGGTGGAGCTCAAACCCATCGAGTATCAAAAAAATAAATTATGTGTTTAAATAAATATTTTTTTTCTTAAAAACAATAAGAAAACATATCATTTTACTTAAAATAACACTTAGGCCGTAAATAATCAGCCTATCAGCCAATTTTGACTTATTTGACCACTATTAGTTGTTTGGTTAATAAGCTTTTTGTAACTTCAAAATGCTAAAATTCAAAAGGCTACTCAAAGCAGTCTTTTCAATTAACTTTTTGAGAAAAGAAAATATACCAAAAAGCTATCAGCTAACAGCTAATTTATCAAATAACTTTCTAGAATCAGCTAATATTATCAACAAATCATACCTTCTAACCCAAACAGCCAACCCAATCAGCCAACGCCATTTACCAAACAGGGCCTTAAATTTTTCATTCTTCAATTAGCTTTTTTAGTTAGACGTGCAGAAGATGGCCACTATTACCAACTGTGTTCCATGTGTGTTGATTAGGCTTTCAATATTAGAAGGGTGCTCTTAGACTCACTTACCACTGATTTGGCATTATTTGACTCATAAATCTTATTTTAGTGGCTATTGTTGCAGTCGTATGTACTCATCATTTTCTTGAAAATTAGTATTGGTCATCACTTTCAAAGAATGTAGGAATGAGATAGATTCATTATGTATTTTAACAATCCTATGTACTTATTATTTTCTTGAAAATTAATATGGATCATCATATCATTTTCAAAGAATGTAGGAATGAGATGGATGCATGTATTTTAATGTTAACCCATGAAGAAATGCGATTCATTATATAGGGTTATTTTTTGTGTTTTAACAAATTAATGTTTAATCTGTTAAAATTATTGGGTCGTCAATAGATGTTATGGATTCATTTTTTAAAAATTAAGGTTTATGCACAATCATTATTGCATGGACCATGGTCCACACAGCTATGTGGACCATGAATATAAAGTACATTTTTATTATACTAAAAGTACATTATTTTTGTACTAAAGGTACTAAAAATACATTATTCAGTACAAAAATAATGTACCCTAAAATAATGTATTTTATATACAAAAATAATGTATTTTTAGTATAATAAAAATGTACCTTATATTCATGGTCCACAGCTAGGTGAACCATGGTCCACACAACAATTTACGGTTTACGCATGATATGGCCTATGGCTTATGTTTATTGTATTTAGATATTGGATGGGTTAAAATTTTGTAATTATGAATTTACGTTCTTATTTGCCTGAAACTATTTGAATATTATATTTGACATTTTGGTTGTAATTGATAATTTATGAAAATTAAGTATTTTGAGATTAATTTTTTTTACTTAAATATTATAAATTATATTAATTTGACTATTATCTTTTTTTAAAAAAAAGACCAGTTTAATTAAGATTATTGAACAAAGACGGAGATTTTTCATTCTCAAATATTCTTTGTAGGGATGGAAAAAGATTCCCTATCCCTGGTGAAAAGGGAATGAGGACCTAGGGAGTAGACTTTCTTCTCCATTTCCATCACTATCTCTTTGTTATCAACAATATGAAAAGAATGTCAAATATATAGAGACAAAGACCGATGCATATATAAAACATCAATATCATTTCTTCTTTAAAAAAATATCAATTCATACTTCAATTCAATAAATATAAAAAGCCAATGCAATACGTTCCATACATACGTACCCGTGGTTTTGTTTCATATGACATGGAGATGAGAAGGGTTTAACGTACCAATAATAGAAAATCTTTTCCATTTTTAATATTGTGTATTTGAAAAGTTATTAAAATTTCTGTTTTATTATAAAATTTTAAATTACTTCATAAATCAAATTCAAATACTATTAAATTTATAACATATTTTCTAAATGTAAAATAATCAACGCATCATTGTTTTCATAAGTAAACAATATATATAGTTTATAAAAATGAAAAAATAATTCCAAATCAAATAATCTTTAAAAAAATAATATTATAAATAATAAATTAATTATTAATAAAAATTATTAAAAAGACTTACAAACAGGGCAAAGCTAGAAATCTTTATGATGGGAAGCAAGAAATTGAAACATAACAAAAATACGCATAATAATATATTAAGGGTGTGTTTGGTTCATAGGTTTACATATTAGAAACGAGGAATGAGAATCAAAATTATTGTTAGCATTTGGTTGACAACTTTTTAAAAGACAACAATGAGTTTTGATTACCCCTTCAATTAAAATTTGCATTCCCTAATTAAAAAGTGATATCATTCCATCTTATTGGTAATCTAGCTTTTATGTTTAGATTAGTACTTTTAGATTTTTGTTTTGATTTTTTTTTTTTGTTCATATTGATGCTTTAGAAGTCATATTGTCTTGATTTTTATTTTTTTTGGTTCAATTGTCTTGATTTTCTGTTTTCATATTTTAAAAACATTTATTCTAATTATAGTCATACACAACCAAACATCAATATTAATAATCATTCCAATTTCACTCTACTATCAAACATGCAAGATACTTCTATCAAAACTCATTACCATTACCAAGTATTCAATTCTCATGTGCGAACCAAACACACCCTAAGTAGTGACATAATTCTCCATTCCATTAAACCTTTTAGAAGCATCGAATTGGGCACCTTTTAAACAAATACTACCTTTTAATTGATTCAATAGTACTCCCAAAAAAAATCTCATTAGTATATTGGGCAACTCTTGATAACGGCCCTGTTTGGTAAATAGTTGTTGGTTGTTTGGGTTAGAAGGTATGATTTCTTGATAATATTAGCTGATTGTAGAAAATTGTTTGATAAATTAGTTGTTAGCTGATAGCTGTTTGATATAATTTCTTTTCTCAAAAAGCTAATTGAAAATACTGCTTTGAGTAGCCTTTTGAATTTTAGCATTTTGGAGTTACAAAAAGCTTATTAACCAAACAACTAGTAGTGGTCAAATAAGCCAAAATTGGCTAATAGGCTGATTATTTACCAAACAGGCCAACATTGATTTTGATATT
>CM008336.1:26246882-26258640 GCA_002525835.2 Ipomoea batatas | reverse complement strand
ACATTTACTTCCTCCCATATCAATCGCTCCACACTTTGATTAACTTGCTAATTTATACCAGATCTTATACTTTGTATTGTTCAATATAAATCCATTTATTTTTAAATAATCAATGAATGAATGAATGGCATTGCAATTTGCAATATGTTTTTAATACTCAACCAATATACTATTTATTACTTGATGTGACTTTATTCGATTAACTCATTCTGTGCTAACCGATTCAATTCATCAACAGCTAACAAAATCAAGAGTTGTAACACTTGTGATGAGATGTAACACAGCCCAATAAATATATGGATTAAATTCCTTTACAGCACTTTTGACTTTTGGTTCAAAGAATATGTAAGGAATGGAATTACGCCCCCGATAATAGGCTTATTCACTTGTTTAATAATTCATTTTATTATCGGAAAGGGGAATATCTACTCCAATGGTCTCCTGATATTAGCTTATTCCAGAGTTCTTTCGCGGAATATGCCTGGAATAGAATAACATTCCCAGTAATAGGCACTTCGTTTACCTTCTATTCCCAGGAACATTGTTCCTGGGAATGATCTATTCCCCTTGCAAGGAGAATAAAGGGGAATAGAGAGCGTAATTAAAGTAATTTATGAAGAATTCTTTACTTAAAGTTTTTACTTTGCGTTCTTGTTTCTTGACCTTTTCACATATAAGTGTGTCAGAACGGTTGTGTTGGTTAGCTGACGGCCACTCAAAGCTCATAAAGCCAACATTCGCACTATCTATGGGAATGGACAAAAAGCTGTGTGCTTTTAAGTTCGAGTCATTAACATATTCCTTAGCATTTTTGGATAATGGTGACTACGAGAAAGGGTGTAGGAGCCCGTTCCAAGTGTGATTTGCACTAGCCATTAAGTAGGCCCGATTCTAGGGACTAATTAAGGACTTCCATGAGGCCATCATCTCGAAGGGAGGAGCACATAGGCAGTCGTTGCCAAGCACCGCTGCTGGTACCAGCGAGCTTTCCGCTAGTGCGCGAGTAAGAGAGATCGCAGGTGACAGTTGCGAAGGTGATGAATCGTGTACTAGATGTTCTCGAGCTTTAGCGCGCAATAGAGATAGTCGTCGAGAGGACAACCCATGTGACACCCTCAAGCTTGGACGTCCGAGCGGTTTGGATTGTACTCAACAGAACGCGTGGATGACTAGTTCACCTCGTCAGTAAGAGGAAATCATATGACGAGAGCGACGACATCAATTAGCAGAGCACCTAGGTGTGCAAAACTAGCAATTGACATTTGATCGTTTGGGTTCAAAAGACACGACATTGAGTGCTCGTAAAGACAGCCTAACTCATATGAATTTGAGATGCCATCACATGCGATGGATCAGTAGTGGAGGAGGTTAGGAAAATGGTGGGAAAACTCGAATCGAGGAAAGCAGTGTAGAGAGGTTGGAAGTTTCTAGGGAGGTTGCGAAATTGGCAATAGAGGTGCGCAACTAGCAACGAAGGATGAATGGTAAGGACGAACCAACTGCTTGGTCATTGTTGTCCATTCGCCTTTTACCCCTGAGGTCCTAGTATACAAGGCGCTAAAGGATTTCAAGTGTCCTACCATGTCAATGTACAATGGGATAGGTGATCCAAGGGATCACCTGGGTGGCTTTCAAGCTAAGATATTGGTGGTTAGAGAGGAGCGATGAGAGAACGATGTTAAGGTTTCTCATGTAGATGATGTTTTGTGTCTAGTTTTCCTTTGGCTTAATCTTCCTGCGAAAGATCAATCTTGGGATGGTGAGGGACCCAAGGTGCATTTTTCAATGTGAAATTCCAAATTTACCCATGGTATAAACGGTGTTAATTGGGATAACCTAACAGAAGGACTAAATTGACAACCGTCTCAATAATTGAGGGACCAAATTTGTTCAAATTGAAAGATAGGGATAACATTTCAAATGTGATACTAATTGGGGGACCAAAAGTGTTTTTTTCCCTAAAAATTATATATTACATACATGTCATTCAAATGAATATATCCAAACATATTTTAAATATTAGCTCAAAAAATATTAATATTATCTAAACTAATTTTTTTGTGAATTTAATAGGTTATTCGTTCAAATATATTTTTATTTATGTTATATACAGATATAAATTTGGTCCAGATATCAAATGTAAATTTTTTTTTTTACATATATTGGACTTAAAAGTAAAAAGTATATTTATTCTATTTAAAATAAATATATTTTAAAATATTTTAAATATAAGGTCTAAAAATCACTCGAAATTAAACTTATTGTTAATTTTATAACATTAATCTAAAAAATAAATTTGAAAAAATAAGTGTTAGTAAACAAATTTTCTAAACATAAAACAGAGAATGAAAACTGAAAAATTGAAAAACAAAAAACAAAAAATAGTTTTCAGGTGAATAACTTCTTAATTTACAACAAAAATTGATTTGTCAACTAGCTATCATATAGTGTGATAACATTCGGTTACCATTTCAAATGGGTGGTCATAGGTTTGAACATAGTGGTGAAAAATGTTTGAGAAATTATATAATAGATATTACCTTATAAAAAATTATGAGTATTAAAAAAAAACGCAAAAATTGATTTAGGTAAAGTTATCAACATGTGGGAGATCATACAAAGTTTTCGAGTTAATTTCATTTTTTGTCCTAAATTTATAGGTGTCATTCCGCTTTTAGTCCTTTTTTTTTTTTCAAAACATCCCATTTTGGTCCTAGTAATATTGTGGCATGACCATTTTTTGTCCTTTATCAACAAAATCGTTAAAATTCTCATAAATGTAAGGGAATTTTAGTCTTCAAATAGGGATTTTTTCAAAAAAATAAAAATAAAAATAAAAATATAGTGGATCAACTTACTTTGTGGAAAAAAAAAAGAAGATCAAAATGCCCTTGTATTTAACGTCATTTTAACGATTTTGTTGAAGGATGACAAAAAATGGTCATACCACAATAATACTGGACCAAATGTGGGTGTTTTAATAAAAAAAATGCTAAAAGTTGACTACCACCTATAAATCTAGGACAAAAAATAGAATTAACTCCAAAGTTTTCCCCAAAAATATCTCTCCTCGCCCTATGACCTTAGCCGACAAAGGACCACAAGGAGGTAGGTTACCCATAGCTGACCAGCTCAAACGGGTTTGAGGATCAAACTTCCAACCTCTCAGTTGTAGGTAGAGCACTCTTACCACCTAGGCTCTCCTTAGACTTTTTCCATTGTGATGTTGATAAGAAAGGTGGTCACCTTATGAAATACTATAAATAACATTAAATAATTGATTAGGATCCGACAACAAATGTAATCATTCACCGTTAATTCCTCCAGCTATGCCTTTTAAATTTTTGGTTGTGGTCAAGGCCGGGGCTTAAATGGAAATTGGATCACATGCAAGCTTTTTGCTATTTCCAGCTTCTAATTAAATCTTCTTTAATGGCACTTTGCACTTTGCAACAACTCAATTTATTGACGAAATTAAAGAAGATTGCAATTTTTACTGTTACGAAAATCCATACCAATACATGTATTCCACGTAAGACAACGTTGACAAATTAGTTATATATCATGTGTATTAAAACACATGCATGTTTTATTTTGGGAGAATGCAAAAAATTATACTCCTCATAGTTTATCAGCTAATTTTAATTTATTTGACAACTATTAGCTATTTGATTTAGTTAAACAATCAGTATGAGCGTTTGATTAATTAACTTTTGTAACAACTTATTACTTCAAAATTCTAAAATTTAAAAAGTTGTTCAAATCAACTTGTTCGATCAACTTTTTAAAAAAGTCATGTTGTATGTAATAAAGTATTTGCTAATAGCTAATTTAACAAACACTTTTCTACAGTCAACTAATCATATCAACTAGTCAAACTCACTAACTGAATCAGCTAACATCTATTTACCAAACACACCAATGTGTTTTTTTTTTCTTGGTTTCTATCTACCATTTAAAGGATTTTGCACAAATTTTATAAAGAAAGTTGCAATATTTCGAAAACCAAAACTAATCCAATCCAAACGTAACTAGGCAAAAATAAATAAATAGTAAAACCAAAAAAAAAAAAACTAAACTAAACTAAACTAAACTAAAACAATAAAATAAAAATAAAAACAACTAATCAAATCAAATAAAGCCATTTAGTTTCTTCTTCTTTTTTTGGAATTGATTAATTAGATTGGTTGGTATCAATTCTTAAATTGATTTTTAAAAACAATCATATTCAAAAACCATATGCAATGCTAATTGACAAACAAACTCATAAATGTTTTTAGAAAATGACTCATCATTTCAAAAATATTTTCAATTGTTTATATTTAGCTGGAAAAAAATTGTTATTTTTCTATTTGGACCTTTTCCTAAAACTTAGTATTATTACTAATTAGATAAAATTGATGTCGAAACCCTAATGACCTATAATAGCATGTCATTTATCAGTTTTTGGACTTCATTGTTTCAATATAACATGTTAAAGAGTGTAATTGCACTTTTTAAAAGTTTATGAGGCTAATTGACTTTTCAGGTAAAGTTTAATGATTTATTTGACCCTTTTCTCAACAAAATAAGCAATAAAGAAAGAGGGAGTATTATTTTTTATGAACATGCGTCCATGAACAATAGTAAACATGACAAAGTACTCAAAAAGAAAGAGTTGGTTTGACCAATGAATAGTAAACATGACAAATCAAATGGGACAAATGAAGTATTATTTTTTATGAACATGCGTCCATGATGCAATATGAATCCCCGCCAAAATATAATTTTCCTTTAAAAAAATTGTTAGGCCCATCTCATATTTAAACAAGGTCAAGTCGGTCCAATCCTAACTTGGTAGATTACGAGAGTAAATACAGTTTTTAAAAACTTAGTATAATATATTCCTTCAATCTATTTTTTGACAAGACTTGATTTAAGTTATTTACAATTTATTTTTTTATTATTTTAATACTTAGTTTAGTAATATTGTCGGTTGGCATAGATGTATTTTATACTGGTTACAGCCATTTATAATTTTGGAGTTTTACCAACTATTGTATAGACATGAATTGATAGTACACGGAACTGAAAGGGTAACTGAGTGAATGAAACATTATTCTTATATCTAAACATCACAAATTCAATCGTTACCAACGCTTTTGTGGATTGAGTCAAAATGGGAGCATTTCACAGGTGACATAAAAATTGAAAAGAATAGAGGAAGCAAGCATGCAAGTATAGGGGGTCACTGGCAATAACAAGACTAATTATTTATACACTCATTTACCCTCATGATAAGTAGTGAAATTCTAAAGAGGAGAAATTATTGTGAATTAGAAAGGAAGCAATGGAAGGGAAGAGAAAACATATATGCTGCGGGCAAAGCTATTAGCTATGGGCCCTTTAACTTTGCAGTTTCAACAGAGACCATCTTTAGATTCCTTGAATTGATTTAGTTACACTTTCCCATCCTAATTTCCTTTGTTCATCTTTTGTCCCCCATACTCCTAATCAAACCATATACCACTTCACCCCAATTTCTAAAATCTCATCTCTTTGTCGGCTTTATGTTTAAAAATATATTCAACATTTTAGTAATTACATCATAATATACAGAATTCAAGTTTATAATGCACAAAATTCATGTTCATAATACATATACACATAAACACAGTATAATGAAAATGAATCAAACACTTAACATATACACAATATTTATATTTATAATGCACAAAATCATGTTCATAATATACAGAATTTATGTTCATTATATCGTGTTTATGTATATGTGTATTATGAACATGAATTATGTACATTATGAAGTCAAATTCTTTGTATTAGATCAATGTCCACGATATAACGATTGCATAAAATAATGATTGGCTACGGGAACAACACTTTTATGAGGACCCTTTGGGACTTTGCTGTAGAATTTTACATGTTCTTTCCTAACAAATTGTACGGAGTAATATCTTTCTTTTTACATGTAGAGTGGTTCAAGAAAAACCTGGGGGGAAAATGTGTGGGCGTGGGGTGAGTTAGGTTTAGCCCTTAGGCAGGTTAGATGTACTCCACATGGGAACACACTTGATGGCTAATCAAGTACTACATATGCCCATGCACCCTTTAGGACCCCCTCAACTTTTCAACAAAGTGGTTTTTGTTGCGCACTTAATAATTTTTTTCTTTTAGGATATGGTAAAGGCTCAATAGCACAAAACTCACTTTCCTTTTCCATATCAACTTTGACCTGCAAAATTTTGAGCCATTTCACTATTACTGTGAATCTGTGACTTTGATGGGTTGTCGGCAATAATCTATACTTTCATCGCCACCAAATTAAATTGAAAATAATACATGAAACATCCACACATTCTATCTTGAGAAATTAAAGACTAAAATTTTACTATTACTAAACTTTTAAGTTTGCAATAATTATAAAATTAAACCCCACCCATAAAAATTTTCAATAATTATAAAATTGACTCCGTATTTTTATTTATTTTTTACTAAAATCCTCAACTATTGAAGAACCCTAAATCCTGTTCACATTTGATAAACGAGGGTTCAGGTGAGAACACTTCACCCGGTACAAAGTATAGTCTTATAGACTATATCTAGATTTAGTAACTCTAACACAGAGAGGTACCTAATTCCCCTAGACATAACACTTATCAAAAGGGAAAGCACCTTCAACAATCAAAAGCTTTTCATCTTTTTCCTAGTCAACTCAACCAAAGGAAAGGGTGAACAATTATGCCCCTCCTTTATCTAACATCTCTCCAATTATAGTTAACCCCAATGCAGTTGAGAGCANTGAACGTAACGCGAAAGTGCAATCAGGCCACCCAACCAAAAAAACGTGCAATTACATCATTCAACAGCGCAAATCCGTTCAATTTCACCTCTTAGCCGGTTCCTGACCCGTCCTTCCGGTTAAGCGCTGACGTGACTGATTACTTGGCATTACTAATAGTTTTTTGTTTATTTTTCTTAGTTTTTGTTGTTTCCAGCGTGTAAGAACACAAATCAAAATATAAAATCACGAATAGGCTTATCTTGTCTCTCACTCCATACACCAACAGCTTGATTACACACAAAATCAATAATAGAAAAGCAAAAAGCATATCCCAAACCTCTTGCATATGAGAATACTCTTTTACCCCATCATCATCTGAACCAGAGATCCTGCTAGCTTCTTTAATTTCTTTATTAATAATTTCCTTTTTCACACACAGCGAGAGCAGACTTTAGCAACAATATCATCTTGATTATCGTCATGAAACTGCGGTAGTTTTCATATTCTGCGCCTTCATCCCAAAACAAACAGCCATTAACAGCTAATTGAAATGAGCCCAGAGTTGAATCTGTAAATTGACTGGTAAATGCGGTACAAGAGGTCTTCGTTGAAAGAGGCGGCGGTGAGGATGACTTGAGGGAAGCTGGTGGCGGCGCTGATCGGACCACTCAACGAAATGCATTTTCCGACGTTGGCGACTCCGTGCAGCGACTCCAACCACCAACTCTATGCGGGAATGCCGAAGCAGGGAATGGCGGGGACGATGTTCACAAGCTAGGAGATCTTCTCGTCGAGCGTGAGGCAGGAGACAAGATCTCTTTCTCGAAGGCGGATGGAGAGATCCGGATGGCAGAAGCCCAATGTTTTGGTTTGTGGGTCGGAAGGGTTGTAGGAGAACAGCGGCGGATCTAAGGAGCAATTTCAGGCAAAACAGGTTGCGTGGACAGTAAGGAAAAGGGAAACTAAGGAAAATAACAATTACTAATGACATGTCATCTGCCAAGTCAGCGCTTAACCGGAAGGACAGGTCAAGAACCGGCTAACAGGTGAAATTGAACGGATTTGTGCCGTTGAATGATGTAATTGCACGTTTTTTTGGTTGGGTGGCCTGATTGCACTTTCGCGTTACGTTCAGTTCAGTGGCCAATTTGGCCCTTATTCCAAAAAAAAAAAAGTATATTATAGATTAATATTTTTTAAATTCGGTATAATATAATTTGCCACTCACTAGTCACTCCTATATATTTCCAACTGTCTCCTACGGGTTCACATTTTACACCAGCAGTGTTCTATTTGGTCGGTTTGCAATCTTTCTCTCGTCCGTTACAGGTAAATCTCTCTAGCTTCCTCATCTATCTCTTCGATCGGTTTCTCTCTACAGGTTGATCGGTGATTTCCATGTATATCTATCTATCTCTGTGTGTTTGTGTTTGTGTGTGCATGCTTGTTTGTCTGTGATGCTACGGTTTGGCAGAGTAATCTGGTTCGTGTGTTTAGTGTTTACGAATGGGTGAATCGGATGATGAATTGATCTCCGAGCTGTTACTTGATGCCTAGGGCTATCTGATATGCGACCTGATTGATTTTTGTTTTTTATATTTGGTAAACATTCGTCGGCGTTGTGTATGCATGATTGAATTGACGGAGTTGGGAAATGTGAGATGTTTCCAGGCGGTCTTTGTGTTATACAGATTTATGAATGTGAATGAAACTTTTTGGATTCTGATGTGTGGTAAAAAGGTGTTTATGTGTGATGTAACTAGGAATGGGAGCTGCATTGGCAGAAAATTGCTGCTGCTATTTGAGCTAGACTTGTGGAATGTTTCACCATAAATGTTTTTTCCAATGTTTTGTTCTGATATAATTTTCTATGTTGAAATGTGTGGGAAAGAGATTAAGTTTAGGTGAGTGAATTTTGTAATGTGTTTAAGCAGGATGTTGTTGAATGCACACTTATATTGTGTTGAAGGAATCTGGTATCTTAATTTTTACACACTTTGCTGTTTTTGATTTGTCAATTTAGTGTTAAAAATCTAGTGTTCTAGTTGGTTGGCTGGGTTGTGCATGGGGATAGAGTCATAGAGATAGTGAGGAAGAAAGTATTGTTTGTATGGGAATCTTGTCTCAACGAATCTGGCTTTTTGATTTTAAATGCTACCTGTCGGTTTTTAAAACCATTCGAATATTTGAGTTTTTTTTAAATCTCCACGTGTTGTTTTTTGTTTTCTATGACTTCCACTTAGCAAGCTACTTATTGTTTTTAAAACCATTCCTTTTTAGGAAGCTTATGTTTTATCTCCACGTGCTGCTTGTCATTTTCTATAAATTCAATTTATTGCTGATGTATATTTTGATGAATCTCATGTTTTATCGTCACGAGTTTCTTGTCATTTTCAATGAATTCAATTTAGCATGCTATTCTTTGTTTTAAAAAATCATTTGATTATAGGAATCTTATGTTTTATCTCCACGCCGCTTGTCATTTTCATCGAATTCAATTTATTGCTGACGTATAAATAACAAAAGAAATAAATAAATCCATTTCCCTAAATTTAAAATGCATTATTTGGTTATATTGTACAGAAAAATTAACAAATGAAATCCAATATGCGTTGTACTCCTATTGGACAAGCAGAGCTTGATATGTTGCCATAAAATCTCCGAAAAGTGATTGTGTAAATGTCATTGTATAATCTCAACCTGGTTTGGCATGCATTGGAATGACACTCCAATGTAGACATTGTTCTGAGTATAAACTGGTCCTCTTGCCTTGAACTCTACCTGCAATTGATTTGGGTGCTTTCAAGCCTTGGCAGATTTTTCTGCCTAGTCGTACTTTCTTAACATTTTGATGGACTTTTATCTAAAAGTAAATAATATAAATTATTAACATTCATGTATTGCCATTTATTCCTCTGTTTGGTTTGTTAAATGTTTTGCCTTGTTTCTGTTTGACATTAACCAACAATCCTATTGTGATTGTGAATTAAGATTTTTCTGGAATTAGAGGCTTAGAATGACAAATTACTAACTGGGTAGCCTCATTAGTACCAGTAATATGGTGCTTAACTTGATTTTATGTACAAATCACCTCTCTAAATTACAAGTTGAAAGGTACACGAAATTCCTATTGTAGAAAGCAGGTTTGTTTTTGCTTGAGAGAGTTTCTTACAAGTACAGGTTTGGGTTCATTGGGCACAATAGTTGAAATAAATTAACTTGGATATTTATGCAAGTGTTGGGTGTTTGATATTTACTATGATACTGTCATACTGCTATCCTTCTTTCCTATGTAGTTGGGGAGCACCTTGATATGCAAATTACATTGTTTTCTGCCATTGATATTCCATTAACTTTTCAGAGACATACATGCTCATTTAAAAGAAAGGAAACATTTTACTTAAGTCATTATTTGATTTGTATTCCAAGGTGTGATGCTTTTCTTTAATCTTACATTTGATAGATATTGCCTGCTATTAATTTCTTTCTCCAACTAAACTCACATGCTCCTGTCCTTGCTGTAGGTTTTGAATTTAAAATTTGTGGTGATGTCTTCATCCTACAAATCCAAGTCCAAAGACAAAAAGATTGCAAAGGAAGCACCCAAGGCCTCTTCAAAGTCTTCAAACCATGCCAATACTGGTGGTGGGATCTCCACTAGTGGATACAATCCTCTCTCTAGAACATTCCACAAAGTGGATTTGGCTGCTGTATCTTCTGGTGCTCCTCTTCATGCCAGTGCTCATTTTAGAAACATAGATGAGACAGATGACGGCAGTGGCTACTCATTTGGAACTGTTTCTGAGCATGATTCTGTTTCTAACAATGGTAGCTGGTCTGGTGAGCATGAAACTACATCTCTGCTGCCTCCTAGGCAGGGCACAATACCCAGTGCTGATAATGACAAGCAGGAAAAAATCCGTCAAAAGAATGAGAAGAAACATCAACGCCAAAAAGAGAGGCGCGCACAAGAGTTGCACGAGAAGTGTTCCAGCTATCTCATGTCAAGAAAGTTGGAAGGTCTTGCTCAACAACTTGTGGCAATGGGATTCCCTCTAGACCGAGCTACAATGGCTCTTATTTTGAATGAAGGCAGAGTTGAAGAATCAGTGACATGGTTGTTTACAGAAGGTGAAGTAGCATACAAGTACAAGGAGCATAATCTCGGCGGTGGGGGTAATTTGAAGATTGATATATCGGATGAGCTTGCTCATATTGTTGATTTGGAAATTAGATATCAATGCTCCAATCAGGAAGTTGAAAGAGTTTTGGTTGCCTGTGAGGGTGATTTTGTTAAGGCTGAAGAAACTTTAAGGTCACGGAAGCAGAAGCCCCTTATGCCACTCACGCAAGAAGAAACTGGCAATCCTCCAACCGTGGGCAGTAGTAAGCTTCCACTAGCTGCTATCCAGAACTTCATTGTAGCACCAACAAAAGTCACTTCATCCACTAAACCAACACAGAAGAGGGATGAGAAAGCGTCAAATTATTCAAAAGTTACAACTGTAGCGAGTTCATCTATAGATCCTGGAAACAAAATTGCACAATCATTGAAGAGAGCTCAACCAAAAAAGGACCTGACAAAGCCGCCAGTAGTAGTTGTGCCTGCTGACAAAAGGTTGCCAGGTGCAGAATCAAATCCTCCTGCCTCCTATTCTTTAACATCACCTCAACCTGTAAAGGTAGAAGCTCAGTACGAAGCAGTTGGGGATGCATTGAAGAATCTGCAGCTAGGAAGCTTAAGAGAACATGTTGTACCGATGCAACTACCCCAACCCATCAGTGCAAAGCAGATTCCCACCCCGAGTGTGAGTTCATCATCTTCATGTCCACCCGGGACTTCTGCTGGTTGGTTTCCAAATACCGTAGCACCTCTGGACCCTAGTGGTTTAACGCCACATGTTCTTGGACCAAGGAACCTGAACCCCAATAGTGTCAGTAAAAGCGAATTGTACAGCCAACTTCATTATCAACAGC
>CM008336.1:26114467-26125687 GCA_002525835.2 Ipomoea batatas | reverse complement strand
TATATATATATATATATATACTAGTATTTTTTATGCGCGATGCGCAAAAAATATGTGCCCAATATTAGTACTTTATATTAAAATTTTAAAAATAGATTTTAAATATTTAAATTATTGTAAATAATAACAATAATAATAATAATGTAAAATATTTTTATAAATTTCATAGGTATGTTATTTTAGAAAATTACTAATAAGTTGGGTTTCCAAGAAGTTCATGACTGGATGGTAATGAGTTAGGCCAAGTAGGTCGAGTGCTCATCCCCTATACTGAAGTGTTTTGTGTTCTAACTTTCTTTTCTAACTTTACCACTTTACAGTATTGTTCTCTTCCCTGTGGCGGTTACTTTCTTCGTTACATGGTGGTTTATTCAATTTGTTGATGGTTTCTTCAGTCCCATCTATGAAAGATTTGGCATCAATGTATTTGGTCAGTCATAAGAATCAATTACCTTGCCACCATATCCTTTAAAATTTTAAATAGAGCGCTAAAATACATTACTTAAGATGCATTTTTTGCTCAAATGATTTCTCCTATGGATACAATTACACGTCAAAACGAGAGGATCTCTCTGAACAGAATGGTGAAGTAAATGAGAAAGTAAAGATCGATGTGTATTTTGTGATTTATATATACGACACTGATGTATTATTATTAGTTTTGAAGATAGGTACCATGCCGGTTATTTTGTTGGTATAGAATCAATTGGGTGAGTGCTAATGTGTGTGTGTCTGTTTTTAATGGAACTCCGAGCTGAAGGAATTCTGTATAGGTACCAAATCATCATCAGCATCTGTATATTTTGATCAATGCTAATTAAATCATTTTTCGTAGAAATTTTCAGATGCTTGTCTCTTGCTATCAGCTTACTATTAGGGCAATGTCAAAAGTAAATAATTTTAAAAGAATTATGAATGTATAGTGGAGTAGCTCAGTTGGTTAGAGCGAGTGGCTGTAAACCACAACAGGTAAACTATCTGGATAGAGGGTAATATTGAACCAAAATGCCAGCAGCCACAGCAGTAAATCACTTTATATATATATAGTTTGGTGGTTACTTGAAGTACAATTATATATTCTCTTCTTTATTTTTAGAGTTTAATTTGTTTTATACTTTCTCAAACATTTTCAGTCTAAAGAATCAAAGTTCCTAGATTCGATCCTAGGACGACCTATTTAGAATGATAATAGAGGTATCTACATTTTTTTTTTGGTAAATAGAGGTATCTACATGGTAGTTGATTCGGAATATTTTCTTAATTGACTTTTAAAAAATATTTTAACACAATTTTAATATTGTATCATCGCTTACTTTAATAAATTCGCCAATGAAAGGTCAATGCACTCAATTGAATCGCCCTAATTCGTTTGGATATTTGTTTCAAGTCAATGGTGGTGTCATTTTCTTCAAGTCAAAAGTTTGCCCTTTGTGGCGGCTTGGGTTGTGGACACACACATTTTGATGGGATGCTTAATTAATTAGCTTGTATGTAGAGCTGTCAATACGGGCTGGCGGGGCGGGGCGGGCCGCGGGCCTAAACGGGGCGGGCTAAAAAAGCCCGCTCTTTGGCGGGCTTGAATTTCACTGGCCCGGACCGCCCCGCCCTTAGCCCGCGGGCTAAGCGGGGGCCCGCCACACAACCCCTCTTTTTTTTTTTTTTCTTAAATTGACATTAAAATACAAGACAAAGAAAAAGGTTCAGTTCTGTAATCTTCTATTCACCCACTGATTCAAATCATTTTTCACGAATAAAGAGTCAACAAATGCATCTGATTCAAAAAATGCAAAAAATACAAATCAATTTTGTTTTGTCACCAAGACACCAACTGATTCAAGAGTAAAAAAAATGCATCTCATTTTGACTATTGTGAAACATAGATTCAAATCCATTAACACTAGTTTTCAAGATACAGAACTTACACAACCATCGCACATAAGCACTGCATAGAGTTAGATACAAATATTTGAACATAACTACGGCAGTCGGTGGTTCACTACGGTCGGCGGCGACAGACACTGGTTCACTACGGTCGACGGCGGCAGTCACTGGTTCACTACGGTTGGCGGCGGCGGCCTCTGGTTCACGGTCCCTTGTACGTCGTACGGTTATACTCTGTAGAATACGAACAGAAGACTAACCAAGAAGCATAGAGTGAGATGCGAGAGTGGAGGCGTGGAGCCATGGAGGGGCGGAGGCTATGGAGTCGTGGAGGCGGTCTTCGGGAGAAACTAACGAGAGTGATAGAGCAAAGAGGCAAGAGGCAGAGAGTGCACAGAAGGCTAGGGTTAGGGTGACTATTAGATTATTTAATATTTAGTATTTATATATAGTAATTAGTAAGATTACATATTACATATATATTAAATATTAATTTCAATAAATCTTTGGCGGGTAGCCCGCGGCCCGCCAGGCCCGCCCCGCCAAGCCCGCGGGCTTTGGCGGGGCGGGCCAAAAAAGCCCGCTCTTTGGCGGGCTTCAATTTTCGAAACCCGTCCCCTACCTAAGTAGGGGGCGGGGCGGACCGGCCCGGCGGGCCAAGCCCGTTTTGACGGCTCTAATCACCACATTGTAATAAATAGCTAAACAAATTAATTCAAGAGACTAAGCATATTGGGAATTGTAGAACACATGACGTGTGCAATTGTTGATCTGCAAGGACATTCACGCCACACTAAATAGATGAATAGTTGGCCAAGGACCTTGTGGTCCAGTGACATCAAACCATTTCCTTTATACGGGAGGTGGTGGGTTCGAGCCTCAGTGGAGGTAATACTAACTCTTGTGCTTTAATAGGTTGAAAAAGTAGTCAATACTGACGCTTGTGCTTCAATAGGTTAAAAAAATAGTTATGAACAGATACTACATTCTAATAGAGTTAGTAGTATTAATTTGAAAATAAGTTATGAGATTTCTTGAAATTATATAAGGTGAGACATCCAATTTAAAACAACTTCCTTAAGACTTTGTACTCTAACAAACTTTTGTTAGGAAATTTGCCCAACGAACTGTCCCAGGCACATCATCTTCTATAGCATGTAAAGATTGTAGAACAAAATATAAAACAAACCTAACAAGACTAATATTATTTTGACAAATAAGTAGCCAATAAAAATAGAGTAAAATATGTATCATTTGTATACTTACATTATTTGACAAAACATTTCACAGGCGTACTTAAGGCAACCACCATAGACTAATATAAACATCATTTTATCAAAGCAGGACCTTAACTAAATTTCTGAAAACATAAAATAGCAAAGCAATAAGGACATAACAACGTAACCATGAAAACCCCAAGAATAACTTAAGCACACCCATAAGCATTAACATAATAAAAACGTTTCATCATCAACCATCCATAACCACATAGCAACCATCTCATCCATAGGACATCCAAAATAAACAACATACATCAACATACTTGAACTAAGTAATCTTACTTTGCTTTACTCCCCCTCAAAATACTCTCCTTTTTTGTCAAAATAAATAACAAAGAGATATAGATGAACATCTACGAATTTGGACTAGAGGAAGTGTGCGTGGTCAAAACTAGGATCCCCACGAGAAGCAAACTAACTAACATAGATTGCCTCAAGTCTAGAAATATCTTTCAAATCAGCAAGGAGGCTTTGCTCAAGTCCAGAGAGGCAATGGAACACTGAATGCGGGATAGAGTGGACTGAGAAGCTTGAGCTCGAAGACAAAGACTTGCAAGAATAGGAGTTTCAGTAGGAAATGTGGTAGCAACAGAAGTTGGAACTTTACCAAAAGAGGTATGGCGGGTAATGATAGGGGATAGGCTAAGGCTCGGTACCAGGAGCTCAGAGTACGAAGAAGGGACGACCAATACTGAGGGAGAGAAGGCTCGAGGGAAGATATGATGACACAACGAAGGTCGGTCGACGATTTCTCGGTTGGTTGAGGGATCGTTGAAGAGGTGACAAGGTAGCAAAAGATGTTAGACTGAGAGTGATTGAACATAAGNTTTACACAGTTTTATTTCTTCAGAGAAAGCTTATTTCTTCAGAGAAAAATACCTTTATTTGAAAACAAAAGAGAAAACAGTTTAATATGTCCTCTGTTCATACTTGGCATTAGTAAACTAAATTGTACCTATCACAAATGTTATTATAAATGTGTTCTTCATCACAGTTTATGAGCAAAAAAAAAGAAGTTATGTAATCACTGTAAAAATTACATAAAAAATCTAGCAAATATATAACAGATACTAATTAAAATTAGACTCATCTTTTTCAACTTTTACTGTACTACACTTCCGTTTAGGGGTGAGCAAACGGCCGACCGAATAACTGAATAACCGACTTTGATTTTTGACTCTATGTCCATGTCCAACACCAACAATCAACGCATATTAATTTAAACCAAAGTGACAAACAAACTACAAAACCAATCCATGAAAAATTGAAGAGCATTCTGCCAAAGTGCCAAGCTCAAAAAATACATTCTGCCAAAGTAACATATTTACTATTAAAAATAAAATGATTTATTCATAAAAATACACTTAATAAAATATTGCCAATTAAAAAAATTAAAAACAATAACTAAAAAATTTACCTGAGGGGGGAGGTCCGGACGTGGAACGTCGGACGGACTGACTCCGCGTCGTCAACTGGGCGGAGAGGGGCCACCGGCGTCTCGGCCGACTGGGCGGAAAGGTGTAGGCGTTGGCGACTCGGCGTGATGGCGTCTGAGGACGACACGAAGGGCTGAGGCAGTGAGGCCTTGAGGACTGAGGCTGAGGGCGGAGACTTAGGAGTGGGCTAGAGAAGACTCGTAGAGCAACAATGGAGGTCGGAGAAGACGAGTGGAGGGGAGAGCGTCGAGCCCGACAATCCGTCGACGGAGGAGTGGGGAAGTCTGAACTTGCGATTTGGGAATTGCGAAATTTCGATTAGGATTCAGGTTATCGGTCACNNNNTTTTTTTTTTTGCAAACGATTTTGGTTAGACTTAGCGTGGGCTAGTGGAGTAATGGGTCTGGGGAGCTGGGCTATCAGCTATGGGCTGAATGGCTTACTTAATTGTAATATACTAAAAAAAAAGATATATATAGAATATATATATATATTATAATATTATATATCGGTTATCAGTCACCGACGATCGATAACCGACCCTTAATAATCGTGAAATAACTGAAAAACTGAAAAATCAAAAAATCGAAATTTTTTAAGATTAAAAATCGAAATCGACCGATAATCGATTTTTTTGGTCGGTTCGGTTATCAGTTAACGGACGGTTAACTGCAATTTTGCTCACCCCTATTTCCGTTTGAACTTTATAGGTTTAACTATCCTGCATCTGCATCAAAAGTACTCTGTACTAATTTCATCATATCTGTGCTTGAATAAGACTCTGGCACTGACCATATTTTAAATATGCAAAACAAAGATTTGGGGTTCCATAGATCTAAATATTTAGGGTAAAATTCTATAAGAGAAGCATGAATTTTAACACAGATAGTATGAAAGTTATTTTTATTAGCCAATTGAAGCTAGAAATTGCTAGCAAATTGAAGTTTAAAATAGCGAATCTAGCATATACATGAACAGATACTTATTAAACTACACTTTAATATTTAATATATTAGTATTAACTATTAAAGTATTATATGATTTATAATTATTAGTGTTTAAAAAATTAAAAATACTTAAAAAAGTTTTTAAAAATATAAAAATAAAATAAAAATACACGGGCGCCTAGGCTCCGATTAATCCCCTCCTAGACTCCTAGGCGCTCCGCGATCGCCCGAGGAGCGCCTAGCGATTTTTTCAACCATGATGTTCAATACAACCGCAAAATTGCAAATATGTTTCAAAAGATGCGTGAACAAGGGTCCAACATTAATCCATTGATCTTAGAAGAGTTTCAATGGAATAATGAATGGGTTGGTGGTAGTCAATTTAGTGATGATGTTCATCCTGGGGGAGATCTTCCATGGCAGCTTGTTAATGAAGTAATTGGTGCATCAAACAACCTAGAGGGCAGTTGATACATATGAATTTATACTATTATTTGCCCCATAATTTAGTTGGTTTTGTTGCTTATTTCCTTTATCTTGATGAATTTGAGACTCGTTTGTGTATTACATTTGCTTAGTCTTAGTTTATTCACGAACGAGGAGCAAAGGAAGGGTTTTCGGTCATCTTGGACGAGTTTTCGAAGCATAGGAATCTACTCAAAGTTCGGAAAGGAGCAACGGAGCACGAGAGAAGTCAGAAGGCAAACCAAGAGGGCGCCTCACGGCCAACCTCACGACCGTGAGGTCACCCATGATCCTCATCACGGACAGCAGCTGGTCACTGTACCTCACGGCCCCGATCCCGGCCGTGAGGGTGCCCGTGACCCTGTTGCTGTCCAGTATTTAATATCGCATTTTGCTATCTTTTTGGGCATTCCGAGCCCTAGTTTAGTTCAGTACAATTTTCCCTATCTTTAGAGTTTTCCATAGCATAGTATAGCGAAGATTTACCTTCTTGAATTCGTTTGCAAGCTTGGAATCATTGATTGGATTGGAATTACTTTCAAAGATTGTTAGTAAAGTTCTCTCTTTTATTTTTTAGATTCGCTGTTATGATTTCAATATTTAATCCTTGCTTTGTTTTGTTTGCTTTAATCATGCGTGAGTAGTTCGCTTATGGGTTTAGATTAGGGATTTATTGTTAATCTTGATGTTCAATTTGTGATCATTATATTGCATAAAGGGATTGAATCTTTTACCTAGGGTTTATGTTGAATTGAGGATTAATTTCTACTTGTTATTGGTTGGTGATCACAATTGATTGCTAGTTTAGGAGAGAGATTCATTACAACGAAAGTTGGGTGGAGACCTCGAGCCTTACCAATTTCAACCTAATTTTTCCTACTATGAGAATATGGGTAATTTGGGGGCTTAAAATGCTTAGGTGCTTAAGAATATGATTGATGCATCACGAAAGTGGGGCAATCCTAGCCTAATTCTGTTTATTGATTACGAAAGTAGCTGAATTGAATTCTTGTGTACTTTGCCCATAAATCCCTAGGGCAATCCTTCTTTCCCTAATTCTGAGTTGTTAGAACATCAAGATTGCAATTCGCCTAATCTGACCCATTTCTTTATCATTTAGTTTATTCATTAGCCAATTTATTTCCTTTAATTTCCTTATTTAGTTATCATTTACTTGGATTCTAATTGATTTACTTGCTCTAGTGCCTAGTTTTTCTTAATTCACACAATTACGTGTCATAGCCCCAATCCTTAGCGGAATGACATTTTACACCCTCATTTTATACTCACAATTATACTCATTAGCAGTAATCTTCCTACAAGAGCTCATGTAGGGGAACGCGCGACTACACCAATCTTGAGCTATTCACGACACCATAGTACTTCTAGTTCTAGGATTGATGAGGAAGAACAAAATGAAGAAGAAGATCATTTTTCAAATGATGATGAAGAAATTGAGAATGAGGATGATGATGATGATGTTGAAGGTGATGATGACCAAGTGGGAGGAAATGAAGATCTTGATGATAGCAATGAGAGACAAGGGATTATGAATGACTTATTGATGGATATTTGAGAATTTTAACTTGGATTTGGATATTTGATATGTGGTAACTACTTAACTTGGATGTTGGAAATTATTCTGCTTGTGGGTTTAATATGTTTAAGTGTTTAGGCACTTGGGAGGCACTGCAACTTAAGTGGGTACCGTGATAACTATGACCCCAACAACAATATGACCAAAAAAGGAAAACAACCATATATTTATATATAAAGGGGGTGTTTGGTTATTAGCTTATAAGCTAAATTTTAGCTTATTTGACCAAGTTTAGCTTTTTGACCAACCAATAAGCTATTTTGAAGTGTTTGGTAAATGGCTTATTGGCCTTGGCTTATTGGGTCAGTAAGCTGAAAATTGAAAAGCTAATGAATGTAGCTTTTTGTATCAGCTGGTTGGGAACAATAGGTATATTGACTATTTTATCCTTTAAAATCAATGGGATTTACTTTTAAATGGGGGGTGTGTTTGTTATTTTATAATAATAATAATAATAATACCCTTAAATGTCATTTTACATTCAATCATCTACTAGTAAACAGCTAATTTACCAAACAGTTTTTTTATAACCAGCTAATACAACCAGCTGGTCAACGCAATCAGCCATCAACTACTAGCTAAACCAACCAGCTATCAGCTATAAGCTACCAGCCGTTTGCCAAACACCCCCAAAATCACAATGTTATCTAGTTAAATAGTTTGATTTGTGAAACGGCATATCTACGATGCATCATGCATTTACTAAATAAGAATTTTTTTTTTATGGAGACGTCAAAATGAGAGGTTAAAAATGAAGTACTGACAAACATATTTGTTTTAATTGAAAAATACAAAATAAATATGAAATCTCTTTCCTTTTGAATATAAACCCATCCAGTTTATTTTATATGTTGTCTCAATTTAACTCCTTTGTCATCTTCAATTCCATCCACCTGTCTTTCCTTTTGAATATATACCACTCAGTGTTATCAAGCTAAAACCAACAATAAATATATTATATTATATTATATTTTAAATCAATAATATATTTATCCTGTATAGTCGATTTAAAAATAAAAATAAAAAAATTGGACCAACCCATTCTTTGTCGCTACCACATATGGCTTGCTTCTTATTCCGAACCAAACAAATTAATAAATATTTTCCCCCTACCAAAAATTATTTACTTAAATAAATATGTGAATATAATATATGGTGTCGTAAACCCATATCTATGATGTCATTGGTCAATATTAACCAAGTCACCTCGGCTTCCAACCTAATATTACAGCAAAACATTATTAAAGAAAACAAAAAACAAAAAAGAAAGTTTGACCACTGTTGTGTTGTATAGTATTAAGGGGTGTGGGGCAGCATCACAACTGTCCCCATTTGCCGGATATGCCAAGGCCCCTTGACTATCTTCATTGTGTGCATATATTCTATGCATGTGCTTTATCCTATTTTAATACTATTTGACATCTTACTATGATTCAGATATGCTTTTTTGACTCATATTATTGTATAGTATATAGTAGCTGCCTAGCTTGCTCTCTGCACGCAGGAACATCTTAGGAAATTGCCAGCCACACCACAGTTCACACTCTTCATCCACCTTTCAATTTGCACCACTTTTACTCATATATATATATATATGTTAGGAAAATAAGACTGATAATAATATGAGCATAAAGGTATGGTTGAAAAAATTGCTAGACGTTGCTCGGGCGCCTAGCGCCTAGGGCATCTAGGCGGCGATTAATTGGTGCCTAGGCACTCGTGTATTTTTTTATTTTTATATTTGTTTAGAATTTTTTAAGACTGATAATTATAAATTATTTAATACTTTAATAGTTAATACTAAAATATTAAGTATTAACTTAAAAAATATTTAGAGTTTGAATAATTTAGGGTTATTTCGCTCAAAACAATGTCGTTTTGAGTAAAATAACACATTTAAAAAAAAAAACAATAACTAATTGGCCGACTAGGCGGCTTAGTCGATGTCTAGGAGGCCTAGACGGTTAGCGCCTAATCGGCCTAGTGGACTGCCTGGCCGGCCAGCCACCTAGACCATCGATTATGGTGATATGCTAGGCTGATGATGCCTATCTAGGCGGGATTTTTGCAACACTGCATAAAGGAATGTTGTGTCATGGATGAAATAATCACGATCATAGATGCAAATTCACCACTACCGATGCTGGTTCACAACAACTGTGTTGCCCCGAGATTAACATAGCAATCGATCTTCTCTATACACCCAAAGCAAGGATTGAAACTTACACAACATACTCATAGTAATAAAGGGACAAGAAAAGGATCATATAATCTGATCCCTGTCTGGCGTCTGAATTAACGTAGGTTCTCCCTTAAATAGTATAAATGAAGTGAATATAAACCAAACAATCAAACATATGCCATCAAAATTAACTTACAAATAGAAGTTTAACTTGAACTAACCTAACGTGGTGAGCACCCTACTGCCCTCTCATAGAGTCAAGAGTGCCAATGGTAGCTGGATACTCAAATCCGATGAAAGAGTTATTGCAATTCCAAAAAATTAGTTCAATATATGGGAAAGTACTTCAAATTTAAACATAATTATGTAATTTCTTGCAGAATCAATATGACCGACATTGTTTGAACTTAACATTATTTCTTGGCATGAGGCTGTGTCTGCTTCTAGTTCAACAACCAAATTACAAATTTTTAAGAGCCAGCTCTTTTGCCCAAGGTATGATATATAGGATAGTATATATAGTACAGTACAGCTAGTGTATAGTAGTGTGTGTCTGTGTATATTAGTATATATAATATAAATAATATATAATATACATATAGTCAACTAAAGATGTGTATGAATAAGAGATCTAGGTTTGTTTTTTGTTTTTTGTTTTTTTTTGTTTTTTTTTCTTTTTTTTCTTTTTTCTAAGGCATACCGTATCCATATCATGGTAAGACTAATTTAAATTCAAACAAACTACAGAGTTTGACTAAAAAAATGGTTTGAAGATTTATTTTAATTTATGAAAAAAAAAAATTAGACATTTATTTTAACCTATGAGACGACACGTCGATTATCTTACAAACCAAAATAATACATAATATAGAACAGAAAGTTCTAGGTTTTCGTTTTCCACAACAACTCAATGCTTTCACATGCAGCCAACATTAACCTATATTATTATGAGTATGTAATGTATCCAAAACAAGCAAAACATCCAACAATATATTCTTAATATATAATGAATGATTACAAAGCCTCGTAAACCTCTAGCCAAAATGTGATACACGGATCTATGGGCCATTAACTTTTCCAAGTCAAAGGAAATGAAATCAAAGGAAATGAAATTAAATTATTATGTATAATGAGAAAAGCTTAGCTTTTTTTTTTTTTTCTTCTTCTTCTTCTTTTTTTAATAATTATATTTCATTTGTGCCCATGACTAAGTATACATGGATATTATTGTTATTATTGATAATTGATAATTTTATTATTTTATATATGATTTTTTTTGTGTGTGACATGAAACCCTCGACCAATATAATATAGACAAGAATCAAGATTATAATATTCGAGTAAGAGAATTATGTTTCACCCATTCGGCCATACCTTTTGGGATATATAGCTTGTTTCTTCTTCTTTTTTTTTTTTCTTTTTTTTTCTTTTT
>CM008336.1:26036508-26060071 GCA_002525835.2 Ipomoea batatas | reverse complement strand
AAGGAATATAAATCCTCAAACCAAACCTTGTTGTCACAAGTCTGATAAGGAGTAATTCTGAGATTCCAAATCCCATGTACACATCTTTCTTAACAAATAAGATCAGACAACAATATTAAAGCATAACTAAAAATAAAACATACAACAAATAAAGATATCTTTTAAAGTTTTAACTTAAGAATTCATTGTCAAATATAATGGATAGGTAATTACCTGTGGAGAATTATCAATAATTACAACCTTTGCAAGATCAACGCCTAACACTGTCAAGTCTTTAGTGTAACTACCATCTGAAAAGATGCATGACTCACGATAAGCTCGCCTCGAAATATACTTCCCATCAGGATCTAGTATGTCTAGTAGCTGCTTTGCATAGATGCTTTGACTTGCTGTGAATATTACAATTTCAAACAGATCTGAAACTCTCTCCAGAAATGACCTGAGATGAGGCCTCTGTTTTACATATACAATATGCTCTTTCATGTTGAAAAAGACTGGAAATGTGAAGTCTGCATTATCACACTCTTCCAGCGTAGAATGGACAAGTGTCTCTGGACACATGAAAAGCAACATTAGTATATGTTAAAATGACGAACTGTGACCACCAGACTCATGCAATGGGAGCAAGCATTGCAGTTTGTACCCCCCAAATTTCATTTTTATGTTTAGTATTAGATCCATCCAATAGGAATCTGAATGCCTCATAAATGGTAAGATATTTACTAAAGATATTACTGATAAACAAAAAGCACTTGGTTACCTAAATTCTAAAATCATTCTACAACATAGCATAATGAATGCCAATACATGGAAAAGGAAAATACAGAAAATAACCTACCATCCAGATCCAGTACGAGGGTGACTGGTTTCTTTGTCTCCAGTCTATTTGGCACTATGGCTGGCTTTGCTACATCTGGTCCATCCGGCATGTTTCTAATATACATGTGTGGATCAAAGCAATCAGATTGATCTGATTCTGAGTGTGTAAAGACAGCACTTTCCTGATCAGAGGATCTCAATTGGTGGATTGCCAAATATAAGCTTGATTGGTCAGAATCAGTAATGTTTTCTCTGCAAGTTCTATTATCATTGTCATGCCCAGCTTCTGCAGTATGTTCAAGAAAAGGAAATACCATGTATTCCTCAGACATGTTAGTAAGCATATTCGGCTCTTCACATTTGTAATCAGAGAAAAACATGGTGGCTGAGCCATCATCATAAGTTAATCCATCATCAGTAGGTAAACCAGAAACAATCATGTCAGAAATGTAGAAATCTGATACATTGCATGTATGATGTTCACATGAACTTCCACTGCTATCGCTATCTTCTGTCTCCAACAATGGCAGATACAGATCATTGCTCCCTACAGCCATCAAGAAGAATCAGATTGCCAAAATTTGACTTTCCATTCTGTTTCTCTCATACAGATGTGGCAATATTATAAATTTTAAATAATAATAATAATAATAATAATAGAGGAAGTGTAAAGGAATTATTTAACTATTTATTGACTACAAAATCAATAATTACTATCTCTCATTGGATTTTGACATGGGCACCAAACAAAGTCAAGGGAAAAGTTGTAGACTGCTTCACATTTTTTTTTTAGATAATATTACTCATTTATACATAAAAGATACACAACACTACCCTGTTAATAATTATGTTACCTCATTAATTCCTTCTATATACAAGAGAACAAAAAGCAGCTTGATCTCAAATCTTACTATCTACTGATGTAATATTTCAAGATCCTTATTTAAATGAAAGCCCCTCTTGGAACATCTAAACAGTGATTTCAAAAGTCTTAGAATATACCTCCATCACTGGGGACATTTGACTCATTATGGACATCAATGGATTCCAGAATAGGAGAAAAAATTGTCTCCATGCTTGATGTGCAGGTTGTCGGTATAGAATCCTAACACAAGTTTCGAAACATGGTAAGTTAGCTTAATATTTGAAAGTTAAATACCTGAATTTCAAATTTTCAATCTGTAAACAACTCAAAACTATAAACCAGAAAACAAACTGATTTTCAACGCCAATGCTTAACATTAACCAGATTACAGAATGTAAATAAATGTCAATGAAAATGATAGGAAATAAAAGGCGCAATAGTTTATTAAAGCTATACATAAATGATAAAAGGATCAGCAAAGCTAAACAAGAATACTTATAGATCAAAATCCATGGTCTCATTCATTAAAATTTTGTGTTTTAAGAAGCACTAATCAAAATAGTCTTACACTTGTCAGTAATGCCTATAATTCCTAGTGACAGTCAACTAGAAATTAGTTTCAGTTTTAGTAATGAATGAGGGTCCAAGCCAAAGATCATTACCAAATGCCAAATGACTATCAGCTGAAAAATGACTCAAATAATCCAAATGAAAAGAAGAATAATCAGATAATAGTAGGGGATACAATCATATAAATATCAGAACAAACAGAGGGACAAGAATCAGAAAATGCGAACAAGAAACGAAATATGAAAGACAAGACAACAGAAAGTATTACTCCATATTATTTTACAGTGGTCACCACTAACAGCTTACTGTAGGTATCAGGTTACCAAGTTATGCTAAAAATAAACTGTTTTTTTCAGCCCAAAAGGTTCAACCACCTATCGTCAAAGAAGAGCCTAGGCACATCCCCATCAAACTATATAAATGATCAGCAAGCTAACTACACGAGTGAGCAGATAAGTTGGGCAGAGGAGACACCTCCATCCCCTTAAGTCAGAAGTGTGAACCATAACAAACTCAGTCTGTGCTGTAATGTACAACTTTGTGTATATATATATCTTAGGGATCACAAAATAGCAGTCCAAGACTAAAAAATTTACCATGCTGCTAAGGGTTGCAGAATCACTCAGAGGTAATTGCTTCTTTTCAAGTGGAGGATCTTCTGCATTATGCAATTCATCACCTTGAGCTCTGTCTTCTCTGATATCATCCAGGAATGCTCTGCTGCAAAATGAAACTACAAGAACAATAGTAGAAACTTAGTAATGTTTGCAGAAAGCCTTCATGATATTCATTCTATGTAGACTAAAAAATCAAGACAAGGCACCACACAAAACCACAAAACATTAAGATGAAAAAACAGTTTTAAAAAAGTGGGAACCATTAAATGAGTTACATCCCTTCAGCATGTAAGCATGTTAATATAAAACAATGTGAAGTGTACAAATTTTCTTAAAATACACACAATAACACTGTTTCTTTTTAGCCTTCTATATTGATTTAATTTAATTAAATAATTAAATAAGCTGAATTTCAGAGCTACATCACTTACCATCATGATGGTTTTGAATAAAATCAACAAGTTCTCCATTTTGAGCAATTTTGACCTGAGAGAGGGGATTCTTGTATATGACACTCGATTTTTGGCAGATGTGAAGACCATTTTTTTCTCTCGGACAGGATGTGGTTGACTTTGCCTTCATCTTTATTGATGGCATCTAACCCACACTTCTGATATCTTTTGATATATTGATATGACACTGGCAGCATATGCAGGTGAAGGAAAAATATTGTCAAAAGCAGATCAGTCACAAGAGACTCATGAAAATCATTTACATAGAAGAGATGAGTCAGAGCCTCTTTGGAATTGATCCATAAATAAAGGCAGCAAAGAGAGAAGATAATCAAAACAAGGGGAGGAGGAGACTCAAGTTCCTTTCACTTCCTCATTAACTTCCACATCAAATGCTAAAGCCCCACACTTTCAACACCCCTTACCCCACTTTTCTCTCTACAAATAAAGTTCACTGTAATTATTGGAGAATAACCAGTCTAACACTTGTTCACTCAAAAATTGACATGTAGAAAATCATGCATAAAAAACTAGATACAAATTAGACTTGAGTTTCCTTTTAAAAACTTAATTTCTTGTTAACCTTACTTGTTCAAAGATCTGATAGCCTCATTCTTAATCTATAATACATGTTACCAAAATGATTTGCATACATCATAATCAAGAAGTAGCTTCCTAAAGTAGCAAAAAAATTACCAGCAATTAAAGAAAAGGGAAAAGGATCCCCACACAGATTGGCTAATTTAATAAATATTAGCATTCATCAGATTGATATGCTAATTGAGGAACACTGTCCTTGCCCATGTAATACATCAATCACTAAAACACAGATCAAATCAGTAAGATATGCTGTTTAGTGTTCACTTTACACTTCCTTTATCATATGCAGTTATGCACAGGGAATAAACATTATTTTCACTCCTCATGCAACCAAGCTTTAACAATAAATGACTCTAGTTAGAAGAGACCGGATACATGGCTAAACTTCGATACCTCCACCCTGTAAAAAAGGAAATCCCCATTTGTTTTACCTCAATAGGAAAGCTTTCATATATTTGTTTGCTAGATTCACTAGTTTTTCTTACCAACACCCACAAATTATTCTCGAATAATAAAAACTAAAGCTTGCACCGCATGTTCTAGACTAAAGCATTAATAACAAAACATCACCATTAAGAACTCACAGAGTAATAAAAACAACAGCACAATCAAAATCACCACTTTGGAAAATTCTCTTTTTCTTTGACATGTTCAGACATAAACCAGAACTTACATCATAGATCAAGATAATTCATCTAAGTTAAAGTAGGAAATAAAAAATAAAACAGCCAAAAGGTTTCAACATGAAGCAAGAAAAGCTGAGACCAGCATTCTACACGCCTCCCCCCAACTAAACCATCCTTCAAGACAATTCATCAAATTAAAGCTTAAAAACGACAACAATAGCCAATGAAAGGCTTCAACTTGAATCAACAAATACCAGAAGCAGCCCAAAACCCCACCCCACCCCCAAGAAATTCGAGTAAACCCTAAACAGAAACGAAGTCAACTCAACTCAAACACTTCAATCCACAAAATGACAACCAAACAATCAGTAAATTCAAATCGAGAAAACCAAAAATCTCCAAGTAATTCAAGTAAGCCCTACCACAGACGAAGTCAACTCAACTCAAAGAGTTAAATCCACCACCAAACATCTGTAATTCGACAAACTTACACAAGCAAGTCAAGAGATTACATTCAAAACCACCAAATCCAAGCCGAAAAAACCCTATCATCCACCGCAAATCACCTTACCACCAAGCTCAAAATTCACCAACACAATTCCACAACCTCAATTTTCACAAAATAAAAACACACCGAAATAAACTGAAGATAAACCACACAGTACTTACATAGATTATTACCCAATAAACATGGATGATATATATAAATAAATAAATTCTTTTTGTCCGTATATACCTGCAGAGGGAGCAGAAGTCCCCCCCTATTCTCTCTCTCTCTCTCTCGCCCGCCCCTCCTCTAGAGACGCGCTTTCTCTCTCTAAATTTTTATTTCTTTCACTATATTTTTGCTTTGCTTGTATATATATAGACAGCTGCAACCCTGACAGAGAGGTGTACCGGGGTTCTATCCAGTGTAGCCGACACCAGGAGACGTGCTTGACCGGCACGCTTTAAAGGTAGTACCTTAAGGGACAATAATGTCATAAAGAAAAATAATGTGTACGGTTTACACGTGGGCAGTTTTGGTTGGTGGTTGTAGTGATGGGCGAGAAATCTCAGTTGTAGAGGATAAAGGCCCGTGCTTAAGTGAAATTGTCTGAGATTGGGAGAATGGCTGGGATTTGAGTTCTGAGGGATGGTAGAATTCTGCCACGTGTACAATGTCCAGGTCATGGCAACGCCTTGACACGTGCAGGTTCGCGGAAAGAGAGGAGCCGTGGAAGAAATGGCTGCTTCACGTGCAATGGGCGTGCGTGCATGACACGCTCTTAAGATGAGCGCTAAAAGACTAAAAAGTGGAGGGAGATGTGAATTCGTTTTTTATGTTTTGAAAAAATTTTCTACAATATTTGTGAATCATTGCTATTATTAGAATTAGACAAATTATTTTTAAATTGTAGAATAATATTTCACAAATCTCTTTTGTACATATTTAATCATATTATTTTCATATTATTAGCATTCTACTTTAAATCAACTATGGAGTCAACGGTTACTCAACCACGTTTTTCCCATCGTGATAAATACATATTATTAATTGTTGTAATTGAAGAATTACAAATGATGCTTTATTACATTAGAATGTAATAAAAGTTGCGTAGTTACAACGCTAAAATTCAAAATACTTAGATATATAAAATATGCATCGTCCCAGACTTATAACATCACTAATCTTTGTGAGATTATGAACTTACTTTTTTCTTTTTACGTTATTGCTATTTTTAGAATAAGACAATACAATTTATTTTATGGCATAATACAGTTGTCTTCAAATTACCTAAATCATTGTTACAACATACAATGGTGTACTTATTAGGGTTAGGAAAGAATCTTATAATAACAAGCCACAAAAGTTGATATGATGTCTAATTGACTTAAGTATAATATTACTGGCAAAAAATAAATTATACTTAGGGGCTCAATTGCACTAGGGCTCAATTGCACTATCCACTATACTTAAGGGCTAAGTTGACATTTTTTCTAATTTTTAATATAATTTATTAATTTCTATTAATGGTAATTTTCATTTCCTTCTTTCGTGCAATTATTATGGTAATTTTATGGTAATATATTTCAAAATTGTGGCAATTTCATTAATTATTATGACAATTTTATGGTAATATATTTCAATATTGGAAGAGAACATATATTATAATTAATATAATTAATGAAATTATTAAGGTAATTGTAACAATATTTGGTAATTATAATTAATATAATTAATGAAATTGAGAAATATAATATTTCTTTCGTGGCAATATTTGTGGAAATTTTATTAAATTATAATTACTAAAATATGAAATATAATTAGGGGAATGAAATTATAAAATTAACAAAATATGTGTTTATACATATTTATAATTTTTTAAAATACATGCATACGTACACGTATGTACTATATTAATCATATCAAATTTAAATGCTATTTTTTCATTTCTAAATGTAAATTTTTAATTACGTACATTAACATAATATAGTAATATTTGTTTGCTATAATATACATCCTATAGTAATTTGATTGTTTGGAATTTTTAATTTTTTTGAATATCATCATGAGAGTAATTTAATTATGTACATTAACATAATATAGTAATATTTTTTTTTAATACTATAATATACATCATATAGTAATTTGATTGTTGGAATTTTTATTTATTTTTTAATATTATCATGAGAGAATTTAATTACGTACATTAACATAATATAGTAATATTTTTTTAATACTACAATATAAATCATATAGTGATTTGATTGTTGGAACTTTTATTTTTTTGAATATCATCTTGAGAGAAATTTAATTACGTACATTAACATAATAGACTAATATTTTTTTAATACTACAATATACATCATATAGTAATTTGATTGTTGAAATTTTTTATTTTTTTTAATATTATTATGAGAGGAATTTAATTACGCACATTAACATAATATAGTAATATCTTTTTAATACTATAATATACATCATATAATAATTTGATTGCTGAAATTTTTATTTTTTTGAATATTATCATGAGAGGAATTTAATTACGTACATTAACTTAATATAATAATTTTTTTGAATACTATAATATACATCATATAGTAATTTGATTGTTTGAATTTTTTTTGAATATTATTATGAGAGGAATTTAAATACGTACATTAACGTAATATAGTAATATATTTTTGGAATACTATAATATACATCATATAGTAATTTGATTGTTGAATTTTTTTTTGAATATTATCATGAGATGAATTTAATTACGTACATTAACATAATATAGTAATATTTTTTTGAATACTATAATATATTAATATACATCATATAGTAATTTGATTGTTGGAATTTTTTTAATAAAATATTCATGAGAGAAATTTAATTGCGTACATTAACAAAATATAGTTATATTTTTTTAATACCATAACATACATCATATAGTAATTAGAATAAAATATTTCATTAATATGACCGTTTATTTTAGCATCATTTTTTAATATAATTAAAAAGTAATTAAAGCAATTAAATATAAATACTAAATAGATGTCTGAAATATAATTAAAATATAATTAAAGTAATTTGAATTCTATCATTTTTTTACGTCACCACCGGTCGTTTATTTATATTTCATTAATAAATAAGGAATTCATGCATTTTATTAATAAATAAGGAATCAAAATGGAATTTAATAAAATATTTCATTAATTTCCGTGTATAATAAGGAATGAAATCATATTTTGAATATTTTGTCAATTTTAGCCATAAGTAAGGAATGATAAGGAATGTTAGAATTTATGATAAAGAATTGTTATATATTATTATGTTGACCGATTTCAAAATTTTTGGACAAAAATGAGCGGAAAAGCTAGCACTTTTGTTATAATATATATATATATATATATATATACACACACACGCACACACACACTAATGGAAATACTATTCTATATACAAATATTCTATATTCTATATTGTTTAAATGGAAATAAAATATGGAAGGTACTAATCTATATTACAGTACATTAACATAATATAGTAATATTTTTTTGAATACTATAATATACATCATATATTAATTTGATTGTTGCAATTTTTTTTTGAATATTATCATGAGAGGAATTTAATTACGTGCATTAACATAATATAGTAAAAAAAAAATTAATACTATAATATACATCATATAGTAATTTGATTGTTGAAATTTTGTTTTAATATTATCATGAGAGAATTTAATTACGTATATTAACAAAATATAGTAATATTTTTTTGGAATGATATAATATACATCATATAGTAATTTGATTGTTGGAATTGTTTTTGAATATTATCATGAGAGGAATTTAATTACGTACATTATCATAATATAGTAATTTTTTATTTTGAATACTATAATATACATCATATAGTAATTTGATTGTTGGAATTATTTTGTTTTGAATATTATCATGAGAGGAATTTAATTACGTACATTAACATAATATAGTAATTTTTTTAATACTATAATATACATCGTATCGTAATTTGACTGTTGGAATTTTTTTGAATATTATCCTGATAGGAATTTAATTATGTACGCTAACATAATATATATTTTTTTGAATACTATAATATACATCATATAGTAATTTGATTGTTGNNAAATACTATAATATACATCATATAGTAATTTGATTTTTGGAATTTTTTTGAATATTATCATGAGAGGAATTTAATTACATACATTAACATAATATAGTAATATTTTTTTGAATACTATAATATACATCATATAGTAATTTGATTGTTGAATTTTTTTTTGAATATTATCATGAAATGAATTTAATTACGTACATTAACATAATATAGTAATATTTTTTTGAAATTCTGTAATATACATCATATAGTAATTTGATTGTTGGAATTTTTATTTTTTTGAATATTACATGAGAGGAATTTAATTACGTGTATAATAATGAATGGAATCAGATTTTGAATATTTTGTCAATCTTAGCCATAAATAAGGAATGATAAGGAAGGCTAAAATTTCTGATAAGGAATTATTATATAATATTATGTTGACTGATTTCAAATTTTTTTGGACTAAAATGAGCGGGAAAGTTAGCACTTATGTTTTAATATATATATATATATATATATATATATATATATAGATTATGTGTTTTACTATGTTGATTTATCTTTTTGTGGTCCTTTGAGGGGCTATGGTTACAAAATGGGGTTCACTTATAGCATACTAATGTATTATATTTTAACTAAAAAGTATTACTCTGTATATGCTTTACCTAAGAACAACGCAAGTACTTATTAAATTATTTATGAGTGTTTTCAAATAGGGATAAAAAAATTAAAATGGGCAAATTATCAAATTGTCTTGTATATTGAGCATGGGTAGTTTGCAATCCTCTAGGGATGTGGAGATATGACATGCAATATGCTACAACAATCAACTAGACACTAATTTTAGGAAATAGACTTTTCCAATAAAAATAGAGGTCTGCTTGTGCTATATCTTAATTTGAGCCATTTTAATTTTCAAGTAATTTATATATATAAATAATAATTGTTCAAAAAGTTATGACAAAATATAAATATTATATAAAAAGAATACATCTAAAATTTTATTTAAAAAGTGACATGCGCTGTGCACATTTAGACGCCTAAGAATATCTATTAACCTAGGGCCTTTATTTATTGAGAAATCTCTTTTAGGATTGCCTTTCATAAGAATATCTATTAATCTAGAATCAAGGCATCTCAATTTCTAAACCATGTATGTCAAATAAAAGCGAATCATTTTGTTTACCATTGTGATCACCATCATCTATTTATTTCAGTCTCACAATCACCTTGATATTCTATATGAAGATTAGCATCCAACAATTTTTCCTTGCCATCATTTTTTGCTCATCTATTTGAGATTCTTTTGTGATGAACTTTTCAAGAGCTCCCTTTTGAGATTGAGTTAGTAGTTTAATTCTTCTTTTCTTGTTACGTTTTTCAGACCCATATGAATATTTTCTAGAAAACATAATTATAAAATCATATGAATAAAAATATTTAGAACTTTTATGAATAAATAACACATCAAGAAACAAATTCTTGATTATATTATTCAAAATTATTAAATCATGTCAATATTATTCAAGAGCCACGGTGCTATCTCCTATTGCTGATGACATCACTGATGAGCTCAAACACAACAATTTTACTATTGGGATCATGACATTTTCTTCCCCGGCCTTAATTTGATCCTTGTCCTCAGGGATTAAAATTTGGTGAAACTGAACTTTTAAGAGAGCTAAACCAACTATGGTATTCATAAAAGTTGTAGCTTTTCAAGTTTTCTTTCCAATGGAATAAGAATCACTTGATTTTAACATTTATATATTAAATTAAAGTCAAAATACTGAGGTCATCTCCAACCCTCTACACCAAAAGGAATATTTCTAGCATATTCTTACACCAAATTTTTTCTATCACCAACCCATTACACCAAATTTTATTTCTTTACTAAAATAATTTGTTTTCTCATAAATTAAGACTTTGTATTATCTTTAAATATTTTAATATAAAATATAATTATAATGTAAATATTATTTTAAGACTTTGTATTATCTTTAAATATTAAACTTTGTTAAAATTATGCTTTATATACTTTCATTTTTATTTAATATGTATTCAATATTAGTTTTGTTTTAATCGTCTTGATGAGATCTTTTAAATGATATAATTAATTTTTAATAATATAAAATTTATATTTAACAATTTAACAAAACATACAAATAGATTAAAACTAAACTAAGGACATAAAAGGAATTACAAATAAAGACAAGAGACAATATGGGAAAAAAAAGTCGCACAAAAAATGGCGCAGAATGAACAGTGCAACGCCAAATATGGCAATGCATTGTTCATGTTGCGACATTTTTTGGTGCGATGGCGCCTTCATTAGAGCGCAACAACACCATATTCCACTCCAAATTGTTGGTTTGGCTCATCGGTTGGAGATGGTATGAGTAGTGATCTTGTTGAGCGAGAAATATAATGCAACTTCATGCCATTTTGCTTCACTTTTGTCTTAGTTTGTCCAAATGGTCAAGACTATTGAAAACACCATTCTTTGTCTCTCTTGGAAGTATTTTAGTCCTCTTCTTTACTTCACATTGGCTCTCATTTAACTCCATTTTCATCCAAAATGACCAAAAAATCCTATTGAAGCACAACGAGTCAATATCGCCTCCATTGAGGCGAGGTCTCATGAACTCCCATATGAGAGAGTCACTACATGCCATCTGAGCAGAAGGTGCTTGGCAAATTCAAAGATAAATAATTGTACCTAAATGATCAAATAGAGCAAATAAGGATCATTTTGGATGCAATTGTAACAATTCAAAAGAAAAACAAAATTAAATATAAGGTATAAATATGAACAATTATGTACTTATCATATATTAATTAAGATCGGTTAGATTATAATTGTCATAAATAACCAAATGTAACTAGTGTTGTATAAGTTAGTCTTTGGTAGTTGTCTAGGTGGTAGGTGTAACACCCCCAAATTTACTTACAAGCCTAGGATTTAATGGATTAAAACTTAAAGCATAATTAAATGATTAAACCCAACTGGCTATTATCATTGAATTGATAAAGCCCATAACATAAGGGGATGCTACTGCCGTAGCTATCCATACATGGATAGCTACAAGGCTAAATCATCAAATTAAATATTCACATTCCTAGCTAAATTCTTAAGGGGTCAAAGGCCTGGTGTCTATGCACCATACAAAACTCATAAAGTAAGTCTAAAAGGAAAACTAAACATTAGAGTCATTACATGCTATGCAAAATATAGCCAACGCTAGACAAACTACATAGGAGCTAGATTAAAAAACAAGATAACTTAATCTACTCCTCTAGCGCACTCGACTCAAATCATTTGGATCCTGAAATAGGTTAAGTAAAACAAGTAGAAAACACCCAATTAGTATAATTGCTAAGTATAAACCACTCCACCTTGTAAAATAGTTTATATATACATAGATTGAAAAACTTGAGGTTTGATACACATACTCACATTATACATCAACTTGCAATATATATAATTTCATAGAATATACCATACTAGATATCATGTAGAATCATGGATATACAATACTAGGCATTATATAGAATCATGGATGTACAATACTAAATATCATATAGCTTCATGAGAATGCAATATCAAATGACATATTCATTGAAGAGATTGCATACATAGCATATCCGACTCAAACTAAGTCACATGGATCATACTCGCCGCATGATTATGAATGTATTTAGAAAACGTTTTGATGCTTGAGTGAATGGAGTCTAAATGATAAGAACAACTATAACATTATGAAGAATTTATTTATGCTAGCAAGGTAAATAAATTGTTTACTCAAATCATAATGCGTAAGTATCATACTCATCATCAAGACTGAGAGGTGGCTCATAACAAAAAATATAAGTATACTTTCTCAATACTTTACTTGGGATCTATAACCATATCATAAGAAAAAAGTCATTCCTTTATAATAATACTGGAGGAAACCTTTCATCATATACTTTTATCGTTCTCATACATGAAGGGAAGTGAGGTCACCACCATATGTGTATGACCCCAACAAGGACCGAGTCTTGAAGATCTGCTCCCCTATAACTCATCATTGGGGGTAAGTAGTATTCTTGTTTAGTCTTATCATCTTCTATACATAATCGAGTTCTTGTTTCAAGTATCTCCACTGCTTGTTGTTCCCGTTCTTTTTTCCTGTTTTATTTCTCCATCTATTTTTTCTTTGTCTAGATGGTTAATTCTATTGAAAAAATCATTTTTCAGAATAACTCATAAATTACATGTGAAATCAAGACCGCTACCTTAAGTGTGCACACCCCCTAACTAGGATTCCAAGTAGCCCAGCGAGTAATAGCTCAAGCCCTAAAGTAAGCCCAAGATTTTTCTACCAAGCCACTTTTCTACATAATCCAGGATTTTTCTACTGGATTTCATATCATCATTTTATCATATCATGACATCATGTCATTTCATCATTCCATTCGGGTCCTCCAAAAATATATTTTTTCTTAGATCCCCTTTCTTAAAAAGATTGGTAATATAATCTTTAAAACATTTCTTCATAATAGATCCCAAAAAAAATGGAGAATAAGACACTTATATGGTTTTATATGCACATGAAATCAAACTAGTATATAGATATAGATTAAAAAGAGGTTTTAATGCGGAAATATATTTATAATACACATGTATTCATTCTCCTAGGTTTTCATGACAATAACATAGTCTTTTATGCAACATATGCGGATTTGGTAAATATGGACATAGGCATGAGGTTGCAAATAAATGCACAAGCAATAAACACATAGATGATTCTACTCATCATACTTAACATGACATTTTTAATAACAAAGATAGAATGCATATCATACGCTTTCTTTTTCAATATTTCCATACTTCAACTCATGGTCCTATTTGCAAATAGGAGCATCATAAATGTAACACCCCAATTTTTTCATCTTATGAAAATACGAGAATTTTTTTATATATTACAATTCAACTATACAATAGCAAAAGCTTTTAAATACTAACAAAAGGAAAAAAGAGCGTTATGTCACGTTCAGGTATATCTCTTATACTCAAACGCACAGGCTAAAACCAACTACCAAAAATCAAGCCATAGAAAAATATTTAGTCATCCAAAACTCAATAATCCATAATTTTCAACATATTAGTGCAATCCACAAATAATCAAAATAAATATATATGCAATGATATGCAATATCACACTTCCTCACCGCGGATTTACTGTAACCAAATTCCTAAGTTAGGCTTTATATCAACTGTAACACCCCTAAGTATTAGCAATCCTGTTAGTTAGGCTTTATTACCAATAAGTTAGGCTTTATTACCACTTGGTAACGCCTATCCCAACAAAGCGTACCGCTCTGATACCAACTGTAACACCTTAAGTATTAGCATTCCTGTTTCATGAGATATGATATTGAAATTACTAATTTACAGAATTATATACTCGAATACACATAAACACTCAATAGAATACACATAATCACTACCCTAAATATTAGCATTCCTGTTTCATGAGATATGGTAATACAATTACTAATGTACAAGACTGTATAATAGGATACACATAAACACTTAATAGAATACACATAGTTACACATAAGAATACACAGAATTACACATTACGAGAATTAGACAGACGAAATGGTATCCGTCGCACGTCAACTCCTCACTAGCGATTGTTTTAAGAATAAGTAGGCCCTAAAATGGATGCGTTAGCACCAATGCACCATAGTCCATAGGCTAGGAATTTAGAGTAATTTCATTATTATTATTTTTTTTTTGTTTTGTTTTTAAAGGTCATTTAATAAGTTTTCTAATGAATAATCACTTTTATTAAACATTGAAAGTTAATATATGAGATTTGCTCGAATTAAAATTCAAGTCTAAATCAAGTACTAGCTCAATAGTATTATTCATTTTCCAGCATTACCCACGTTGGACGATTGCTATTTTTGAAGCTTAAATCCATTAAGGCCCCACACCATTCAATTTACTCACTTGTCTTCCTCAGCTGGACACGGTGTGTGAAAACAAGGTGGCCATTGTCAACTCACATCACTCAACTTTTATGCTTCAATGCACCTCCTTCTCTGTAAAGTTTGGTTAATTGACTGCTTTAATCTGTCTTGCTAAGTACAACTTAACCATTCTTGTTTTGACTGTACACAAAAATTTAGAGCCCATCCAATTAATTAAGTGATCTTTTTACATGATAATAGATAGATAAATCACGATGACTCAATTGTGCTCATTACGTTTGGCTTGTGAGGACTAGTATTTGGTGTCCAAGAAGTCTACCACATTAGATAGGTGTGACTCAACTTCCACCTATAATTTACTGTCCATTAAGTGGGATGACCAGTGCCTAATGTCCAAGGAGTCTATCGCATTAGGTAGGTATAACTTTCACATTGTGAGGCAATTTATATCGTAGACTCTGGTCCAATATACAAAAATTGACTTCAAAAAGTATATAATTCATGTTCATAATGCAAAGAATTATATAGCTGATGACACATAAACACTTAACATAATACACAGAACTCATGTTCATAATGCATAGAATTCATTAGAGGTGTAAATGAGTCGAGCGGCTCGCGAACCGCTCGGTCAAAACTCGGCTTGAGCTCGGTCAAATTCGAGCTCGAGCGGCTCGTTTAATAATCAAGCCGAGCTCGAGCTCTAATATCTTAGGCTCGTGGTTCAACGAGCCACTCGCGAGCCATTATATATATATATATATATATATATAAAATATTAAAATTTATAAAATTAAAATTTGAAATACTAAAAATTTAAAATCAAATTGGTTAAATTCGAGCTCAAAATTGAACTCGAATTCGAGTTCGAGCCTAAACTCGAGCTTGAATTCAAGTTCGAACTTGAGCTCGAGATCGAGCCCGAACAAATGAGCTACTCGCGAGCATCTCGAAAATTGCCGAGCTCGAGCTCGGCTCGACTCGTTTATACCCCTAGAATTCATATTCATTATATCGTGGTTATGTGTGTGTTTTATAAATATGAATTCTGTTCATTATTAACATTAATTCTGTACTTTATGAAGTCAAATTCTGTGTATTGGATCATGATTCATATTGACCCTGATACTCAATATAACGATTGACATCGTGATTCGTCACTACCCACCCAGATCTCTGCCCATTATGTGAGAGGACATGTTCTTAACCTCCAAAAAAAAAAGTTACCACATTAGGTATGTATAACTAAGGAGTCTCACATTAGATAGGTATAACTTCTACATTGTGACTACCCATCCACAATCTCCACCTATTAGGTGGGAGGACCGTGCCTGACTTCTAAAGAGATTACCACATTAAGTGTGTAACTCTGACATTGCTATTACCCATAATCTACCGCTAAAAATCCAACTGATCTATTCTACTTTGTTTTGTAAATGGAGGGTTTGAAAGAAGAGTAAGTGAGTAAATTAGTTGGAGGCATGGAATATGGTACTAAAAAGATATTTGTTTGATTGTATGGTGTCGTTTATGGAGTCTTAATCACACAATTGAAAGAGAAAACATAAACCACACAGATGCAAAAGGAGTGGAAGTGAGTGAGTGAGCCAACAAGACTTGGGGAGACTCAAACAAGAGAATCAAGGACATTCACGGTCATGGTACACATCAGTCAGCTACTCCTAGGAGTGAACCCACATGAGTATATGTGCAAAACCCCCCACCACCTCCAAGAACCCACACCATGGATTTGCAAAGCCAGGAAAACAAACCACCCACAAGCAAGAAAATGGAGAATCATGCCAAAGCTGCGACCTTTTCTTCGTCTGCTACTAGCAACTTGAACACCGGCAAGGCCATAGCTCAGTACAATGCTGATGCGAAGCTAATGGCTGAGTTTGAGCAGTCTAGGGAGTCTGGTAAGTCCTTTGACTACTCCAGGTCTGTTATTGGTGCTCCACAGAATGTGACTGAAGAAGAAATGACTGCTTATTTATCAAGAATCCAGAGGGGTGGGCTTATCCAACCCTTTGGTTGTATGCTTGCAATTGAAGAACCCAGTTTCAAGATTGTAGGGTTTAGTGAGAATTGCTTTGATTTGTTGGGTTTGAAGAGTGGTGTTGAGCCTCCGGAGAGGATGAGTTTGATTGGGATTGATGCCAGGACTCTTTTCACCCTTTCTTCAAGGGCTTCTTTAGCCAAGGCTGTGGCATCTAGGGAAATTTCTCTTTTGAACCCAATTTGGGTGCATTCTAAGACTAATCAAAAGCCTTTTTATGCTGTACTCCATAGAATTGATGTAGGGATTGTGATTGATTTGGAGCCTGCTAACTCTGCTGATCCTGCACTGTTGCTTGCTGGGGCAGTGCAATCACAGAAACTCGCGGTCCGGGCTATTTCTAGGCTTCAGGCACTCCCTGGGGGAGATATAGGGACATTGTGTGACACAGTAGTGGAGGATGTACAGAAGCTGACCGGGTACGATAGGGTAATGGTTTATAAGTTCCATGATGACAGTCATGGCGAGGTTGTGTCCGAAATTAGGAGGTCAGACTTAGAGCCTTATTTAGGATTGCACTATCCTGCAACAGATATCCCACAAGCGGCGCGTTTCTTGTTTAAACAGAACAGGGTTAGGATGATCTGTGATTGCAATGCACAACCCGTCAAGGTTTTTCAAAGCGAAGAACTAAAACAGCCTCTTTGCTTGGTGAATTCGACTCTTAGATCACCTCATGGCTGCCATACCAAGTATATGGCTAACATGGGGTCTATAGCCTCGTTGGTGATGGCTGTTGTTATTAATAGTAGTGAGTCCATGAAGCTTTGGGGATTGGTAGTGTGCCACCATACTTCTGCTCGCTATGTTCCTTTCCCTCTTCGCTATGCATGTGAGTTCCTTATGCAGGCGTTTAGTCTTCAGCTTTATATGGAGCTTCAATTGGCCTCACAATTGGCTGAAAAGAAAATTCTCCGCACTCAGACCTTACTATGTGACATGCTTCTCCGAGATGCTCCGTTTGGAATTGTGACGCAAACTCCTAGTATAATGGATCTCGTGAGGTGTGATGGGGCTGCACTCTATTATGACGGGAAATGTTGGTTGCTTGGTGTAACACCAACTGAGACACAAGTTAAAGATATTGCAGAGTGGTTGCTACATAATCACGGGGATTCTACAGGTTTGAGTACGGATAGTCTTTCGGATGCTGGCTATCCCGGAGCACCCTTATTAGGTGATGCAGTTTCTGGCATGGCTACTGCAAGAATCACATCCAAGGATTTTCTATTCTGGTTTAGGTCTCACACTGCAAAGGAAGTTAAATGGGGAGGGGCTAAGCATCATCCCGAGGATAAAGATGATGGTGGAAGAATGCACCCCCGATCTTCATTCATTGCCTTTCTAGAAGTGGTGAAAAGCAAAAGTCTGCCTTGGGAGGATTCAGAAATTAATGCTATTCATTCTTTACAGCTCATAATGAGAGATTCTCTTCAAGGGATTGGAGAGAACTATATGAAAAGCGTGTCATCACCCCAACAGACTGATTCCGAAGGGACAAGGTTCTATGAACTTAGTTCAATGGCGTTGGAACTTGTCAGGTTGGTCGAGACAGCAACAGTTCCTATTTTTGGTGTTGATTCATCTGGCTTAATCAATGGATGGAATGCAAAGATTGCAGAACTAACAGGATTGCAAGCTAATGTTGCGATTGGAAAGTATCTCATTGATTACGTTACTCATGAAGATTCACATGAAACTTTCAAAGGTCTTATGTGTCGAGCTTTACAAGGTAAATCTTTTCTATAACTCTTGGTTCAATAAAAATTGAAAATTTGGGAAATATAGCACATATTCATTTCATGCCTTCTAAACTTGAGGAGTTGCCTTGGATTTGATATTCATTACTACTGGTGGCAAACACCGGGTTAACACAAGTGACAAAGTGGACCGGACAGGCTTTGATACTATGTTCTAATAGTCTATTAGATTATTGGGCCAAGATCGGTCTTTCAACTGGGTTATAATGCAATTGGGCAAACTACACTTAAAGACTGAATTCAATCAATTAGTTAGTCTAACCCATAACCTTATAAACCCATCTGTTTCTCTCCTATTTTTCAATGTGGAACTCTTAATTGGTTCAAACTTCCAAAGTTTATGCTGCATACATATCATTGCCTTACATATTGACTCGGTTAACGTAATCATTACTTGTTAGTTGTTACTCTGTCCCTAATGTGATGTGCTGTGCTAAGCTCTGTATTGCTTTGTTTACTTCAGCAAAACTGAACCCATTATCTTTTTATTTTGCGATTATGATCCCTATTATCAATTTCTTTACAAGATTCAATTTTTGGATACTTGCTTATCAGGCTCTTCTTATTGTGACCATATTATGCACACAATAATTCTTGATTCACGCTGGTTCAGGTGAGGAGGACAGAAATGTAGAAGTAAAACTGCTAAAGTTTGGGGAGCATCCAACAAAGGAAGTTGTATACCTTGTCGTTAATGCCTGCACAAGTAGGGACTACAAAAACGATATTATTGGGGTGTGCTTTGTGGGTCAAGACATCACTCCTCAGAAAGCTGTGATGGATAAATTTGTTCGGTTGCAGGGAGATTATGAGGCTATTATACAAAGCCTTAATCCACTAATCCCGCCAATATTTGCTTCTGATGAGAATGCCTGCTGCTCTGAATGGAACGCGGCTATGGAGCGGTTAACTGGTTTGGTGAAATGTGAGGTTATAGGGAAGAGACTTCCGGGTGAAATTTTCGGTGGCTTGTGTCGGCTTAAGGGTCAAGACGCTCTTACCAAATTTATGATTCTCTTGTACCAAGGGATAAGTGGTCATGATACCGAGAAGCTCTCATTTGGATTTTTTGATAGGAAGGGGAACTTTATAGACGTGTTTATAACCGCAAATAAGAGAACTGATGAGCGTGGGAATATAATTGGATGTTTCTGCTTCTTGCAAACGATGGCTGTTGACCCGCAGACATCCGCAAGAGATATAGAAGATGATAGAGAATGTCTCTCGACTCTTAAAGAGTTTGCTTACATCCAACAGCAGATGAAAAATCCCTTGAATGGAATTCGTTTCACCCACAAGCTCCTTGAAGGTACCGTTACTTCAGATCATCAGAAACAGTTTCTCGAGACAAGTGAAGCCTGTGAGAAACAGATACTCTCTATAATCGAGAATATGGATAGTGGAGGCATCGTGGATGGGTAACTCCTTTTCTTTGAATCTCCAGTTATTACTAGCTATTTGCTTGCATATTTTGTTAAAGGAATAATGTTCAAATAGGCTACTGAACTACACACAAAAATACAATTGAGCATCCAACTCAAAAAGACTGCTATTGGGTTCCTGAACTGTCCAAAATTAATCAATTAAACCAAAATTGACTTGTTCTTCCGGTTACTGTTGACGTGGTCCTTTTATTTATTTATTTATTTAATTTATTTTAATAATTTTAAATAATTAAAAAAAAAAATCCCGCCCCCTTCCCCCGGTCTTCGTCTCCGTCTCTGCCGGAGACCAAGACCTTTTCTTCGTTTCTTGCCAAAGACGTAGAGTTTTCTTCATCTCTAGCCGGAGACGAAGACGTTTTCTTCGTCTCCGGCCTTGAGATGAAGACGTTTCTCGGAGACAATGACAGGGAAGGGGGGGGGGATGCCAATATGCCATAACATTTGAATGTTTCTAATATAAAAAATGTCACAATTTTAGATGGTGCAAAATCTCTTGTTATCTATAGGAAAGTAATTGATTAAACATCCACCAAGCTCGAGTTATTAAGAATAGATCATTCAATATACCTTACATAATTTTGCCTCTTGGCTGAATTTATTTATTTATTTATTTTTTCATATTGGTGATTAGTCTATCTAGAATCTCGATTGCTTTCCAAATGTATAAAGTTAATATTTACTTCTAAAAGCAACTAAAAATCTGCAATGAGCCATTTTAAGTAAATGCGGGGAAGACTTTTGAACAATATAGTAAGTGCGATGAAAATTAGCTTAGTAAATGGCTTTCTGATTATGTTACTTTCTCGTGGTTACAGCAACAAAGTGGAGCTAAAGACGGAAGAGTTTGTTATAGGAAATGTCATAGATGCAGTGGTTAGTCAAGTTATGATCCCGCTGAAGGAGAAGAATTTACAGCTACTTCATGATATTCCGGACCAGATCAAATCTCTCCCTATATACGGGGATCAAATTAAGCTTCAGCTTGTCCTATCGGATTTCTTGCTCAGCATAGTGCGCCACGCACCTTCTCCAGATGGTTGGGTGGAAATCAGGGTATCCCCGGGGTTGAAGCTGATTCAAGACGGGAATGAGTTTATCCATATCCAGTTCAGGTATCATGGTCCTATACATTCATTTTTACCTCTAAAATGATTCATATTTCTTTTGTTGAGCATATATATATATATATATATATATATAAACATAAATGTGCAACCCAACTATCAGTTTAGGCTTTTAGTTGAAATGGAACACATACTTCAATTTGGTATCAGAGCCAATCCTATGCCCTCATCAAACAGAGTGTATGGTTCACAGCTCGCACACGTGAGGGGGCGTGTTGAGCATATAATATATATGAGATGGAGCACATGCTTCAGTTAGTTTGAAGTTGCTTACATTATGATGATCCTTAATGATTCCATGTTCTCAGTACTTCTCCATCTGATTATCTCATTAATTGTCTCCCGTAGAATGACTCATCCCGGGCAAGGCCTCCCTTTTGCTCTTATCGAAGACATGGTAAGAGGAGGAACTCGATGGACAACACAAGAAGGAATTGTTTTACATTTGTCACAGAAACTCGTTAGAATGATGAATGGTCATGTCCATTACGTCAGAGAACAACAAAAGTGCTACTTCCTAATCGACCTTGATTTCAAAACACAAAAACCAAGGTCGCGGGAGTCAAGTATGGATACGAGCAGAATAACCTGATTTTATCTTGAGATAAAATTTTTCCTTGATCTCCATTGAGTCAGGTACACAATTTTTAAAAAAACATCTGTTATGTGATTCTGTCACTTGCTTCCCCTATTGTCTTTTCCCAATTTCTATCTTTCGGTGATTGGTTCTTATTTAAGATAAGCTAAACTGACATTTTGAGAGAGTAAATTGCAGCGATGAATGGTATGTATGTATAATTCCACACTATAAACTTGTCAATCTATGTAAGAAGTCAGTGGGTTGGATTTCCATTCCCATTCCCCTCAAATGTACAAACATATAGGTATGAAAGCCTGTTTCTTAGGCCAAATTCAATGGAGGTTTCTGTCAGTTTTTGTACTTTTTTGGAGGAGAGACGTGACGAGAGAGAAAAAAAATCAGATTTTTTTGCAAGCACTTGATTTTTCGAGAAAAAAAAGAAAAGAAAAGAAAAAAGTGATTACCTACGTTTGGAGGCACGAATAGCACCCAACGGGAGCGTCATTTGTTGTCCTTAATTATGTATGATAATGTTGTTTTTGTCTCTCAAATGTCTGTGGGGTGACATTTTTAACCCAACTATAATAGAACTTAATGACGAAAAAAAGTCACTTTGCAAATAATTGAGGAACTAAAAGTGACAACTGTAAAATTGATATAACAAATATACTATTTCCTAATGATTTTGGGACAAAAAGTGTCACTTTCTCAATTTTCTATTTATGTTTTTAAAAACCCAGCTATTTGCTACAAATTGAAGTAAAGAAGTAAAACAGTTAATGTAGGCATGCTGTTTGAGGGCACTGCTAATCCACCAAACTGGTAACTTGAACCACAACCTTTTTGAGTAAATAAGAAAATCCACAAGCATTATCCGAAGATGTGTACCGAGTAAATCTCACTTTGTAACCCTAACAACAATGGACCGCAAGCAGATAAATCAACCTATGTTGCCATAACTAACAGACTCAAATCACTCAAACCAAGAAAGTCAATAGACTGCTCATGTTCATCACCAAAAAAAAAAATAGACTGCTCATGTTAAGAATCAAACTTATAATCTTGTGATTACCAACTCAACGTTCTGACCAACTTGGTCGGGGTTTCCCCCACTTGAACCACAACCTTACGGTTGCAGAAACCTCAAACAGGACAGTTTCATTAAAGTTTTCAAAACAAATAACAAAACCACATTCCAGAAAAGCCACTTTTACTTGAAAACCAAAAAGCTGATAAGACTGACTCTTAACAAAAGGCATTTGTCCCAAAATAAAAACACCATCCAAGGTTTAGAATACTGAACATTGAATCAAGTTTACAGAGGAGAGGATGTCTGTTCTCCTGCAATCAAATTCTGAAGGAGCCATTCTCCATCCAGACAACAAAAAATTCCGAAAACTATACCCTTCACCTAACCAGCACAGCGGAGATCGATTTGAATTGACTAATCTCAGCTCGCAA
>CM008336.1:25995655-26008941 GCA_002525835.2 Ipomoea batatas | reverse complement strand
GTTGAACTAGTAATGATTGATTGTTGATACATATAAAAAATTAGAAAATTGAGACCTTGTCATGCTAGTAGAAGGTAAGAAGGGTGTGGTTTAATTTATAATTGAAATAAACCCCATACTTTGTTCAGCCCGTAATAATTCTTTATTCTAAAATTTAGTTGCATTTTTATGAAGATATATCCTAGTCACGAGTTTTTTTTTTTTTTTAAATATATATTTTATTATTATTATTTTATTTATTTATTTTTTTTCTTTTTTGGGATAAATTTGGACACAGGTAGACATTTTCTATCATTTTATAAGTCCTTGGTGATCTATGGCTGCTAATCCTGCTGCTATGGACCATTTTGATTTCGTATACTTGCTGAACTCTCCATCTTTGAATACCTATTTATATTTAAATACACCTAATGAACTGAACATATCCTGAATGGTCTATTTCTTATAAATTTGATTTTTTGTATGGACCATATATATATATACACACACACACAAACACACACACACACACACACACACACTTTTTTTTTCTTTTCTGAAAAGCCAGCACCTATTTATGTCTTTCACCACGGGAATATTGTTATTTGTGCATTCAACTTGATGTTTGCTACAATCCCTGCCCCCATGGGGGTAAGAGTAGTTATTTAATTGTTTCTGTACATGAAGCTAGCCAAGAATTATTCTTGGTGTTGGTAAAAGTGTGATTGGAGGAATAAAATATATTCTGCTAACTTCTCCCTCGTAAAAATGGGAAAATAAATGATGATTTCCTTTCCTCTCTCAGGCACAAAAACTGGTTGGATCAACAATCCTTGTAGCTGAAGATGATAGACCAATTTTGCAGGAAGGTGAATTTTATACCCGTGATCTTGTTGGTATGAGAGTTATTCTTAAGGTTTGTGTTTCTGGCATACATAACTAGTATCTTGTTTTCTTCTTTGTTTTTAGTTTCTTCAATTAAAAGTATGATATGATCTTTCATTTGATTCTTCTTTTCACTACCTTGCACTTTTTGAAATCAAGTGATTTAGACACCAGATTATTCACTTGGACATAGTAATGATTCTGGACATTGTTTTCTTCTGAAATGATGTGTAAAGAGTGAGCAATAAAACTAGATAAATGATCATATAAATTGATGAGGTTATAGTTTTTCCTTAGTTCTTGAAGAGTTGAAGTTCTCTAACCAAATATTTGCCAACTTACTGTTGTTTTCATCTTTTTTGAATATTTCTGTTGGGTTATGACTGGAAACTTGCTCATTTGTTTCCCTCATTTTATTGATCATCTCTTTCAGGAAACTGGAGAGCCAGTGGGAACTGTTATTAATGTTTTCAATACTGGAGCAAGTGATCTTCTTCATGTCGAACTTGATTCATCTTTTCATCCACCTGGTCAACCTGGAAAGCCAAAGAGGGAAGCAGGTTCTTCTGGTCCCCTTGTTTGGGTTCCATTTGTTGAAGAAATTGTTCCGAATGTTGACTTAAGTAGAAAGGAAATGTTGATCACGCCTCCAAAGGGACTCCTAGAGTTAAATATCCGCACTGATGAAAGATCTAAGAAAGAAAGGCGCCAGCTTGTGAGGCATACTTTCATTCATTTTTCTTCTAGTTTGCTTATTTGAAACTATTGTTGCGTATCCTGATAACATTATGAAAATAATTTTCTAAAGTAAATTGGCTTTGCATAAGGGCGGAAAACCCTTGGCCTTCCTGCTAATCGAAGCTTGAAGCAGCCTTTATCATCTTCTATTTGTTATCTGTTCCAAATATCTGAATTCAATACGCAGAAAAGTGGTTCTAAATGAATTTGCTTATTGATAATTTTGCTGACTTTACTACTCATGTTTCACCTGTCATTTCAGGAATGGAAAGAAAGAAAAAAGTTTCCAAAGATGCCTTATACAAGCCAAGAAGAAACTGCATGAAATGGAGCAGCATCATGTGTTTCATGGGTTCAGATATGGAGAAAAAAGCCAAACAAGTATACTTGCAAATGAGATAGTCACTGTAAATTCTAAATTGCTTGATCGTGTATTGAAGAATATGGAGATTCCATCAAGGAGGTGAAGTTTTTCTTCCATGCACAATTTGCCCAATTTTGTTCTTTTCTTATTTTTCTGTTGCTTCTGGGTGTCATGATAGCTTGTTGATCGATAAAATCAAAGTTTCTGAGTTTTGAATCTGTAAAATTATGCAGGTGGTGGGGTTCACACACACTTTGTATAGACTGCACAGTCTGACTTTAGTATGTTAGAGGTGCAAACAATTACCATAGTGGGCCGGCCAAATGCATTGAAGAACATAACTATAATTTTCATAACCTAAGTTTAGTGAGTAATTTTTTTGGTTAGACCACGAGATATCCTGAGTATGCCCTAACTATTTTGTGGCACCTTTAAGCCCGTACCATACTCTGACTAATCCGCGTTCGCATCAAGCCGGCCCAATTAAGGGGCAAAGTGTTTTCACTTTTCATATTGGTTTTTTCATACGAGAGGGTTTTGAACTCCCAACCTCTCTTAAGGGATGAGACTCATGAGAGTGCACCGCCACTCATGCCAACCAAGTTGGTTAAGTTTAGTGAGTAATTGTGATCATCTGCTAGTGGTAATGATTATGAGTCTTGAGTTATAGATCAGTTTCTAAATAGGCTGATCTCCTGATGATACTACTCTTTTTTATTAGTAGATCGGTTTCTTTAAAAAGAAAAATAATTTGGTGCTAAATATATTGACATAAACGTTTTGGTACCAGGTGGAGCTTTCCAGACTTCATAAGAACTACTAAAGTAAAACATTCTCTAAAAGTGTCGGAAGAATTCTATCGTAATGGAAAAGGGGAGCATTCTGAGAGAGGTCAGCATCTCGTGTCATGTGGGAAGGTTGCTGTTGTTTTGTCTTTGGAAGGAAAGCGGGAGCTGGAGATGTCTACGCCTCAAATCAACTTGAACAACGATATGGAAGAAACATATCAACTTCTAAAAGCATTGCTAGATGATGACAATAGATTGCTCAAGGTTGTCTCAAAAATCATCTTTATTCTATACTTGCAAAAGAAACTCAATTTCCTTGCCACAGGCAGATTTCTTTGCATCTCTATCTGATTAGTTTAATGTTAATTGTAGGCAGAAGATCGGTCATCTGTACCTTTGGTATTGATCTGCCCCGCTCATTCTGTTGATTCTCTAAAAGAGCTGTTTATGAATCATGACTTCTTCTCTTTCGACTCGGAGAAGGTAAGATGCGTGTATTATTCAAATCATAATCTGCTTCAATGCTGTTTATGAATCCATCTTTAAGTCTGTTCACTCATTCAAACTATTATAGGTCTGGTTCTTGGAAGAAGATATGCTTCCGGTTGTTAGTAGTTCACAGGAAGAAGAAAACAAACACAAGATCTTGATGAAATCGCCGTGGGAGATTCTCCAAAGACCAGTTGGATCTGGAGGCATTGTTGGCATACTTTCATCCCACAACCTATTAGAAAATCTACACGAGATGAATGTGGAGTACATTCAGGTGAGAATATACTAAAATGTGAATTCCCGCGAGCCATTCTGTTTGACAGCTTCTTATGTACATCAAACATAATTCAGAAACTGTTGTTACTTTTCTTTTCTGGGTGACGAGGGAAACCCACAGCCACTACTCAAAGGTGTGCACTGGGTAAAATCTTGTTTTGTGACCCTAGCCGACAAAGGACCACAAGGAGGTAAACCGGCCTAGGTTGCCCATAGCTGATCAGTTCAAACCAAGAAGGCTAATAGGCCGCTCCCGTTGGGAGTCAAACTTGTGACCTTGTGGTTATAAGTCAACAATCTAACCGACTTGGTTGAGGTTGCCCCCAAACAGCTGTTACTTTCATCCTCTTAATGCTTGCAAAGTCAAGCAGTCGAACCTTGAACGAATAACAATTTGGACCCGTGTTTGTTTTGCTGCCCGCATTTCAGATTTGTTCTGTTAATCAAGGATACACAAACCAGCAAATGCTGCTTGGTTTCACTGATTCATGCGAAGCAAACGTTGGGATACAATTCAAGGACGTGAACAGCGTCGAGGATGATTTGAACATGGTGTTTTCCATCAACTTCATGAAGAAGTTGGCGAATCAGACAGTCAAACTTCACTTTCATGCCATTGTGAAGCCAAATCAACATTCCGAGTTGGTGAACAAAGAGTGGGTCGAAGTTATCCCCTCGTCGCCTAACTCGTATGAGTTTCATTGTTCACTTCACAGTTGCTTGAATGCTTGTAGTCCTGGTAAGGTTTGTCTGTTAGAGGTTGCAGAGTAGTATATGTGATGTAAGTGCATGATTTGGTGTTCTTGTAATACTAGTTTCTATACGCATTACGTGTGTAGAATAGTGCCCAACGTTATGTAATGAAAAACGTATAAAGAAAATGTTTGTTGTGTAATTTATTATGGTATTTATTATTTACGCAGTTAGTTTTTAATAATAGTGCTTTTGAGCATAAGCTGAGAAAATGATAAACCAAATTTGATTTTTTTTTTTTTTGAGTTAATTCCAGTCCTAAATTTATAATTTATGTGTCGGTCTTTTTAGTCTTTTTTTTTTCAAAACATTCCCTTTCGTCAAAGTAATATTATACAAATTACATAGTCATGCATAATAGTTAATGACAAAATGTTATTCATGTATAATAGTTAGATTTTATCCAATTGAGTTCTTGGAGGTTAGAATCAATGATTAAATTAAGAAAAATCACTATAGTCGATGGCGAAACTGGGTAAAATCACTATAATCGAAAACTAACTTTGGTGAAACTATTATAATTGATGACTAAGAGTACTAATAGATCTGAAATTACTAATCTCAATATAGGATTCAATTGAGTAAAACGATCAGAGTTGAACATCTAATTAAACACAAAATTGATAAAAATTGTATAATTAAATTACGAAATTAAAAATTTTGAAAGTCGTAAATTGCAATTGACAATATCTCAATAATCAGCTGACCAAAATGACAATTTATTACTCTTAAATATAAAAAATCACTATGCTCGAAATCTAAATTTGGTATGAAGTAGGAGTAATTCTAGAAAGTCTGTTCGAAGCTGGTTAACACTTGGCGTAAAGATCTGTTTGGATCCGACTCCATCAAAGAGTCTACTCATCACAGTTCTTGGTATCAACAGACCAAATAAAGAAACGAAGTGGAAATCTCGAGAAAACGTTGTAAGGAAATGAGGCCAAACATTGTCTCTGAGGTATCGTCCATGCTTCCCTTTGCCTGTATGTTTGTTATATCTGCGTATATTTCTGCGTAAACATACAAAATTCTAGTTATGGTATATGGACTGTTTGTCTTGCGGCGGGGGGTTGGGTTTGAACGTAGTTGAAACCCTAATTAGACTGCCCTAATGTGGTTGTTGAAATCTACGGGCAGTGGACTACGGTGATTAGAGTGGTTTAGAGTTTGAGTCGGTAACAGGCATTCCGCATTGATATAAGCTTGGAATGAGAGTTTGGAGTACTTCTTTGATTAAATTGATATGAACCGGATCACAGTGCCTTCATGTTTGTTGAGGTGGGGAGGATAATGATAAGATAAATGTGTATTTACTGAAGTGGTTGGTCCCAAATTTATCTCCAAATTCATCTTGTCCTTTCAAGTTTTGGAGGAAAGACATTAGACATGATTGTTATGCTAGATATTACTCGGTATGAGGAATCTCTTATTGCTTTAATATTCTTCATGGGAAAGCTCATGGCTTGCTTCTAATTTTATGTTGTTTTTTATATTCCCTTCGAAATGCTTTGTGGCTGTAAATTCGAAGTGCAGTTATACAGAATGTTATAAATGGTAGTTATTGGATTTAAATATTGTTATTCTGCAATTGATATACTTTGATAGCATCTGTATGAGTTTTTGACATCCACGAATTAATGAGGTAAGTTACATAGGGGACCGTGATTGTTACACAAGGTCTATGTTGAGGAAGGGAGCCATGAATATTGATCCCATACTCTCCATAATCTGTAATTTATTTTAATTCCTTTTGTTTTAGTTTTGATTTTTGAACCATAACACCATGTAGGCTTCGCTGCAAACAAGGTTGGGCAGTTGGTGGGAAGGCATTCCATTCTTTACATCTACTGTTATTATTGCTTGTGGGGTTGTTTACTTGGTTTGCCTTTTGGTCGGGTACGATTCATTTGCTGAAGTATGCTTCTTGCCATTAGAAGTAATTTCGCGTTTTCAAGGTATATTTTCATTTATATCTGTACATATATGCAAAATTCTTGTACATATATGAGAAGGGTTTCTAAGGCAAATAAGATATAATCTAAATTTAAGGTCAAGAGAGGCTTCACTTGATCAATGCTTGTGGCAGATGTTTCTATAACATTTCCGAGAATAACTGAATGAGTTTGATACTAAATATAATCCTCATAATAAACTCTAGCTAGTATGAGGGATGGACTCGATGGAGAGGAATGACTTTCAAAATTATTAGGTAGAGCAACACTAGTAGAATGTGGTGGTTAACCATGTTTGTAACAATGGCCCAAGTGTGGGCCTACTTGTGATAACATTCGCATTTTAGGATTACAGGTTCTGAGTTTTTATGCTTCTTGTGCTGTAATTTATAGTAATATGTATAGCACAATGGTCTCCTAATGGGCTAAATCTAGGGCCACAATTATGACTAATTGACAGCAATGGTTTACATAATAGGCTAAATCTAGGGCGACAATTATGACTAATTGACAGCTAATATATCACTTGATGGGGTATTATCCGCCATGCTAATACCGTAATAGGCTTGGCGAGTAGGCTAGCCCAAGGAGTTTATTGGGCTTGGGTGCACTATCTAGAATCTTGGGCTTGGTAGCCCAATAAGACTGGCTTGTGGGTTGGGAGAAGTGGTGCTGTCCTAATCTTGATGGGTCATGCAGACCATTGAAGTATATTCTAACCCTATTATGATGTAATTAGCTTGGGTGAAGGAGTTGTATTATGATATAATAGGGGATCATAGAGCCCAATCTTTGCTGCAGTGTGATCAACCCCCAAGCGGCAAGCGAGGGTGAATTCTTAGCCCATTCACCCATTGCCTCACATTGTACACAACATTCATTCTATATTTTACATCAATAAAAGCGTTCTCTCTAGCATTCTTAAGATCTTAAATGGCCTTAAGTTTTAAAGCTTTCAATAATGTTCATGTGAGTCATTTAGTTTATGTTCGGTAGAAGTAATTAATAGTTTAATACTAACAATACTAATATATTGCATGTCTAATATTCTAACATACGAAATTGGAATTTAATTTTTTTTAGGAGAATAATAGTGGGAGAGAGAAATAAAATAGTACTCCGTAATAGTCTAATAGAAGAAAATGAAGCTGAAGTTGGAAAAAAAAATGAGAGAATATATTTATGAAATACCAAAATTGTCCTAATCGCTCTGTCGATAAATTAGTTTGAAATAGCACTAGGATTTAATTGAAACCAATGTTATTCAGGATCAAATTGGAAACTATTACTCCGTAAAACATTTACGACCAAATTGAAACATAGCTTAACCTTCATGGACCAAAAATGAAATTTACTCATAAAGCTTGATTTTGAGACTGAAATAGTTGACAGTCTGAATTCTGGAAACCTAAAGTACTAGAGCATTTTTTATCCTACCAATTTGTATGCTTCATTCATGTTTTTTGTTTTGAATAAATCTGATCATTGATTCATGGTCATTATGCTTCTTCTTCTTCTTGTTTTTTTTTTGTTTTTTGTTTTTTGTTTTTTGTTTTTTTTTGTCTGTTTGAAGTTCTTTTATTTTACCTGGGGTCAGATTACTTAGTGTTGATAAAACAATGATTGCAGGCAGTGTTCTGGGATGTTTGAGTTTTCCACTGAGGATTCCAGATCAGATAACTAGGTTACACAATCACGTTAGACTTTTTGTCCAGTTTTGATAAATCACTACTCACTAGTGAGGGTTTCAATAAGTAAAATAAAATTATGTCATGTTTTATTCTTTTGCATTTTTGTATTTTGTGCTAAATACCAATACCTTGTATGCTTATGTGAGTTATGTCTTAGGTGTATTTCAAAGTTTTGCTGCAATATGTACATATACATTGTTAAACCTTAACATAGTTGTGTTTTTTCCCTTGCAGTCTACAGGATTTTTACATCTATTATTTTCCATGGCTCTCTACTGCATGTTCTGTTCAATATGTTAGCTTTTGTTCCATTGGGATCTGAGTTAGAGCGCATTATGGGATCAATCCGCCTTTTCTACATAGTAGTTCTGTTGGCTACAAGCAATGCTGTGATCCATCTTCTTATAGCACTGATTGTTTCTTATAATCCGATTCTCTCCTATCCAGAACTAATGCATCAGTGTGCCATAGGCTTCTCAGGGGTTCTGTTCTCAATGATTGTGATCGAGACAAGTCTAAGTGGTATTCAGAGTAGAAGGTTTGTCTTTTACGGTTGTTGGTGCTTTGTGATTCATCTGACACAAATGTCGTAATGGTTCTCTGATCTTTTGTATGTTTGGAGTCTATTTTGCATAAAACTTGCTATTTAGTGTTTATGTCTTTATGGCAATTTATCAAGGTCTGTCTCTTTTAGACTAGTTTTTTAAACAATTACTTTGATTTGTCAAAAGATATCTAGGGTATAGTGTTTTTGGCATTGAATATACAGGCGCCACATATATATGTTCTCCAATTGCTTGCATATTTACTAATTAAAGTTACTTCTTTTTTAACAGTGTATTTGGACTTTTTAATGTGCCTGCTAAATGGTAAGTGAAGCTACTTCCTTAGCAATTGAGTAGTTGAATTCTTGCCCTCCTTTTCTATTTTTATGTCTGTTTTGATATTTTAAAATCTGTTTAAATAAAAAATTTATCTTCTTAACCGGTTTTTAACTGCATTATTGTGTGCACTAGGTATGCATTGATCTTGCTAGTGGTTTTTCAGCTTCTTATGCCAAACGTGTCATTACTTGGACACTTATCCGGTATTTTGTCCGGATTTCTATGTATGTTACTTCTGCCCTTCCAGATCTTTTCTAGGTTCTCAGTACCTTTTACTGTTTATTGTGCTGCTTAATAATTTTCCTGATATGCTTATGGGATAACCATCTCTTTTTGATCTCCTTTTTGGTGGTAGCAGATACATATGGTTTCTTCAACATTATAATACCTGACACGTCTCGCTTTTCAGCAATTGAATCTTCCTCATGGCTTGTAAGTAAACTGCCCATCTCCCAGGTGGTTAAGTAAAAATTGACTTTATTGCCCTAAACTGGTGCATTGAACTTCTGGACATAACAGAACTATATCTTTAGAAAAGAAAAAAAAAATAGGGGAAGGGGTGGTAGGTGGAACTCACAGAGAGTTGGAATTAGATTTTTTTGAAATCGAGTTGAAATTAGATTAATTTCCTCATTGAAATTCGTTTTCCCTGAGATAGAGAGGTAGTGGAGGGCCTGCTTGCTGAGTGCATTTTTATCTGCAAACTCGCATGTTTAAAATTGTTATTCCCCTCCTTCCTACCCGTTCCTGCTTTTTCTTGATGCAGTCAACCTGTGTGAGGAGACCAAAATTTATGATGTGCACTGGCAGTAATGTTTCAGGTCACCTTCCAACATATTCAAGTCAAAATACAACTTCAAGGTGCTCATTTCCTTTTTCCTGAAGTTCCACTGTTGTTTCTGTGTTTTTAAAATTTTCTTTTTACTATTGGTGTCTAATATTCTGATTCGCTTTAAAAGTGGATTGCTTTCTGGAAATATGTGGAGGAACTTTTCTTCACTGTTGCCACAGAGAGAAAATCCTCCTCAGGTATGAATTTAATTTTCACGATTTGTTTAGCATGGTGAATGTTGCGTGAAGTTTTTGACAAACTGATTCTAAGTTCCTTAAGTTAATCATTTAAAATACAGTCCATGCAAGATGATAGTAGATTCCCGGGAGCGGGAAGGACCCTTGGTTCTAACCCAAATCGAGGTTCTTCTATTGGAAATCCTGATTCAAATTTAATGGCTAGGCTGCTGGATGATAACGACAGCCAGGGGCATTTGTCCGCTCCATCACTAGGTGGACAACAGAAACCAACTGGAAGGTATTAGGAAAAGTGCATTGATAACTGTTATCAATCAGATTCATAGTGTGAAATTGTCTTCTATCATCTTTGATCTTTGCTCTGTTTTAATCACTTGATGATCATGTCCCAGTGCTTGCTTTTTTGGTGAACTTTGGTGGGAAAGATTGATTGTAAGTTTGTGAAACAAAAAGTGGTTTTTGATGAATAAATAATATATATCTACTTTAAGAAATGGAGAACAGAGATTTAATTTTCGGAGATAAATTAAGTGTTAATACATATCATAGCTGCCCCACCCTGGGAACATTCTCCACATGTAGCTGATTGTGCTCTTGCTAGTTGGTTTTCCCCCAGCTTCTTCTACAAGGCATTATTTTTCTTGCTAGAATCCCTGTTTCATTGATCTTTTAATAACTTGATACCTGAACATGATATGGTACTGAGTTTCTGCAAGTGTGTTATGATTTAGAAATCATCCATATATCCCTGTTCCGTTCCAATTTTGCTTGCTTCACATTTCAGACCAGCCGCAGCAGAGAATACTGTAGCTGCTGCAACTACAAGAGAAAGTCGTCACGAGGTAGTATGTGGAATCAATTGAAACTTTTAAAAAATAATTTATTCTAGTCCCTCCCACATGTTCATTTCATAGTAACACGTGAGGTATCTTTATACATACCGAACTAGGGCCACGTTCCGTCAGATGAAGACATTCAGAAACTTGTTGCAATGGGTTTTGAGAAGGTAGGTATACAAGTAAATCTGATTTGATTGCCTTGTTGTGTTTAAGTGGGTGGGGCAATGGTGTGTGAATGAATGTATTGTTTTCAGACACAAGTTGAAGTTGCAGTGGCAGCTGCAGATGGAGATTTAAATGTTGCAGTGGAAATTCTTATGGCCCAAAAGGTATGTAATGTTTACCTAATACTAATAGGGGTATGTATGTGGCATATAGTTTATTATAAGAATCTAACAAACAGAATGTTGTTTTGCAAATTGGCAGGAATAATTTGGAAGTAAATCAAATCATCATCATCATCCCCACTCCCCTGCCCTGCCCAGCTCAGCCCAGGGTGGTGTATATATGCTTTTATTATATCAATCAATGTTGTAAGTACTTAGTAAACCAACCAACCAACCCAGGCTAGCTAGGCTGAGACACACATTTTTAGGTTGGAATGGAAATATGGAATGTATAACCAAAGCAAACACACTTTGAGCAGCTGATTTCACATCACATCCCAAAATTGAGTCAATTCTCATCAGAAGTGGTTGAGTTGGCGGATAGATAGGCCTTGTGCGACTACATAAAAAAGATGGATGATAACCCTATGTGCCACCCTTTATCTTCCTTTCATATAGCTCCTTCCTTGCGTACTATACTTACAGAATTCCAGTTTAAATAAACGCCCGCCCTATCTTTTGCATTTGAAGGGAGTCTTCACCTTCCAAAGTTAGATATTTGCATTTGAAGGGAGTCTTCACCTTCCAAAGTTAGATATTGGTAGTACGTGTACTTGTACTAATCACATTCATATTTAAAATTTAAAATTATATTGACATTTATATAATTTTGATTACTGAAAATTAAAAAGCTAGGAAACATTCTCAAAGTTATCAACTAATACATAAAAAGGAAATACTCTCAAATTAATGAAATTAACCAGTAGTTCAACCTTTAGTCTTTCACCAAGTAAAGCCCTCTCATCAACAAAACTTGCTGTAAATTTCCGGTCCCGCTTGTCAACCCTAAACGTCTCTCATAATTCAAACATACATTAAAAATCAAACTACTCAATGGAAAACACATTGTCCATAGTCCTGTACATTCTAACATCCGTAGGGTAACAAATTGGAAATTCCTTAACTCCACCTACATTAAATTTTCTCCAAACTTTACTTTTCAAGTTACAAACCAATATGGAGAATTGTTTAGTATGTGTACATAACAACACAATATCCCCAGCATGATTTGTAGTATAGGGCAGGTGCTCTATTGATCGCATTGATTGTTCTACTATCAAATGGAATGGAATGACCGTAGTAATCTTCTCCCAGCTGCATCCCTTAGATTTCTCCAAAGTCCAAACATCCATGTAGAATAGGTGGCCTATTTTGTGAACATAAACGATAGCCAATCGACCTCCATCAACTTGTAGCAATGCAAAATTTCCGAGAACAAAAATATCACATTGATACTGTGATGATGATGATGAAATTTCAACTGGAAATGGTATCAAAGAATACCTCTCCGAGCCAACATCAAATGCTACTATGTGGAAGTTAGGAGGGTCATCTTTAGTGAGCCAATTAAAAGAATAGATAACGCCGTCAATGTGGACACTAGTATCGGAGTAGCTAGGGCAGGCATAGGCATCAAAAGGGTAGAAGGGGTGGGAAAGAGAGTAGTTGATCTCCCTCCATGATCTATCTACTCCCACAGTAAAAACACAATGCTTATACTCGAAACTGTCAATCATCAAAACCTTATATCTTTTAGACAGTGAATCGAATCCCAACAGTGCACAGGATGAAAATAGATAGGGGGAGTGGGATTGCACTGTGGGAAGGGAAATAAGTTGTCCCGTACTAACGTTGCAAACAAAAACGCCTTCATTGGGTCTGTACACACAAATCAGGCCGTCGGAGGAGGAGCGTAGAGAGCCTTTCCCAAAGGGTTCAGCGTTGTCCAAGTATGCGAGACGGTTGGCTTGGAGCATTCCCGGCCGCCGGGGGTTTTCTTCGCCGAAATTTAAGGTGTAATACGCAGGGGAACAACGGGCGGAGAAGAGCTTTCGAGGTGTGATAGCAATGAGGATGCCCGCCCTACTGGGAAGTGTCAAGGACAAGCTGCGATGCACAACGCCAAAGCCATGCCCGTCTATGAGAGCGCAAAAGAATTTAGATATGCACCTGAATTGTACTAGCGATTTAGCAGGGAACTTGGTGAGGATCTCGACGAGAATGTCTCTGGGAAGAAGAAGAAGAAGAAGAGGTGCCGCCGTCTTCTCCGAATCGCCCATCGTATCCTAAATTCCTTCCTACCAGCTGATCGAGGGTTTGCAGGAGTTTTAGCGAATTGCTATGCGACCTAACCAATATTAATTTGGACTCTAAATTTAAGATTTTTTTTATTTTTTTTTTGAAAACAAATTTAAGATTTCTTAATTGATGAGGGATTATTGGAGTAAAA
>CM008336.1:25937591-25947798 GCA_002525835.2 Ipomoea batatas | reverse complement strand
TTAGCCTTTCCGATCAAATACCACCGCGTTTTGAGTTATGTTGTTAGAAAATTTGGTCTGGACTATTAGTCAAACTTTTTTTTTGTCCCCGAGTAAAAGTCAAATTTAGTCAAATTTGTGGGTTGAGTCAGGAATATTGGATGGCGTATGCATGACATCAATTTAGTTTAGGAGATTTTGTTTACTCGAATGAATTGAAAAACATCTAAAACAACAAAATATTATAATATCATAATTTATAGTTTTTTTTAAAATATAATTTATAGTTATATACTTCGTAAATTAAAAAAAAAAAGAACAAAAAGAAAAATAAAATAAAGAAGAAGAGATATGTTTGTGTTTAATGCATCTATTAATATAAGAGAGTAATGCTAGACATCCATCATAGTTCAATTTCCCTTCCTATATGGTAGCATCTAATAATTGGATTATTTAGTACTCGGTATTTAATTATGTATGAGTCGGTCAATTCATGACACCCAATAAATATAAGTCACATCATTAGGGAAAATATGGGTAAATAGCATTTTTGAATATAAAATCAGCTAAGGGTGCGTTTGGAAAGTAGGAAAACGACTTATGGAAAATGTTTTTTGGAAAATGAGTCATTTTTTGGAAAACAGTTTCATTTCCGGTGTTTGGTCGCATTCTGAAAAACTGTGTTTGGTTCATTTTCTGAAAAATGAATTAAATTGTTTAATTTTACATTTTAATTATTTTTTTAAGATATAAAATAATAATAATAATAATAATAATAATAATAATAATAATAATAATAATAATAATAATATTTCTTTTAAAAAGTAACACGGAAAATGACTTCCGAAAAAAATCCAGAAGTCATTTTCCGAAAAAATGGTCTCATTTTCCTTGGTCAACGGAAATTGTTTTCCGTTGATTGCATTTTCCTGGCACGGCCAAACACCAAAAGCCCGGAGCAAAAATCATTTTCCGGGCTACCAAACACACCGTAAGTTATGTGTTTGTTTATGAATGTGAGCATAACATTTGATCTGATTTTCAGCTATCCCTCAATTTTGTGTACCTTGCTATTGGCTCGGGCATTGCCTCATTTTTACGTAAGTGCATTTATCTCTCACCTCTCATCTTTACTATGTTCTTTGACTAGAGGTTCAAGGTTTCTAACCTGAAATAATGGATATGGTGACATTACAGAAATGTCTTGTTGGGTGGTTACTGGAGAAAGGCAAGCTGCTAGGATTAGAGGGATGTATCTGAAAGCAATTCTGAGACAAGACATCACCTTTTTTGACACTGAAACAACAGCCGGAGAGGTGATTGGTCGGATGTCTGGTGATACCATTCTCATCCAAGAAGCTATGGGTGAAAAGGTGAGCTTTTTATGAAGTGTTGTAATCTAAGATTCCCTAAAACGAAAGCTTGGACGCCACTAAGTAATCTAATAATGTGCCAATCTAAAATATGGTCTTATACACCAATTGTTATACCATGCATTGTGTATTTGCAATTAACATATTATATACTGGTTAATGTATTATGTTATGTTAATTAAAAGCACACAATCTGAATATTGTTTTGAATCAGGTCCGTGGTATATTTTTCCCTTATAAACTCGTATGTTTCTCTATTATATTCAATGGGGTACTTTTAATAGGAAGAAGAGAAAAAAGAATGTTTTCCCCTTTTGTGTCCTAATTACAGATCATTTGTAGGTTGGGAAGTTCATCCAGTTCATGTCAACATTCATTGGAGGCTTCATAATTGCCTTCATAAAAGGATGGCTTCTTGCATTGGTTTTGTGTCTATGCATCCCTGTCGTCGCCATCGCCGCAGGAACAACGGCGAAGATCATGACTGGAATGTCAAGCCGCGGACAAGTTGCTTATGCAAAAGCTGGGAATGTAGTGGAACAGACTATAGGAGGGATCAGAACGGTAAAACACTGCAATCATTGCTAAACTTAAAAACATTTTATAGGGCAACTCAGCCAAGTTAGTTATGTTGTTGACTTGCTCGTCAGTTATAGACAACCTAGTTTAAGCTGGTTTTACCTCCGGTGGTCCTTGTCGGCTAGAGTCATAAACGGGGTTTACCAAGTGCACACTACCTGCTACTGGTTTACCTCCTTGTGGTTTTTGCCGACTAGGATGACAAAGCAGGATTTACCAGGTGCACGCCACCAAATAGTGATTGCGGGTTTCCTCGTCACCCAAAGACTTTCTGCTTATTGTTTACTTGTTTTCAAGTTCCTAAATTTATTGGCTTTGATTTGGTTATGTCTGCTTTAGGTTGCCTCATTCAATGGAGAAAAGAGAGCAATAGATAAGTACGACGGGGAGCTGAATGTTGCATATAAATCTACAATACAGCTAGGGCTGGCTTCTGGTTTAGGACTTGGTACTATATTGCTTGTTCTGTTTAGCAGTTATGGGTTAGCTGTTTGGTGTGGAGCCAAATTTATATTGCTGAAGGGATACAGAGGGGGAGATGTGATCAATGTCATGATATCCATTATGATGGGAGGAATGTAAGTACCGCAATTTAACTGTTCCATTTCAACTAAAAGCCTAAGCTAATAGTTGGATTATATGATTTCCAATATAATCACTTTGAATTCACTGATTCACCATCAATTTTGAAACCTTTCAGGTCACTAGGCCAAACATCTCCATCTCTGAATGCATTTGCATCAGGGCAGGCGGCGGCATACAAAATGTTTGAGACAATAAACCGGGAGCCCTCAATCGATGCATCAGACACGAGCGGGGTCGAGTTGGAAGACATCAAGGGCGAGATTGAACTAAAAGATGTGTATTTTAGGTATCCAGCAAGACCAGATGTGCAGATTTTTGCTGGATTTTCGCTTCGTGTCCCGAGTGGCGAAACTGTAGCATTGGTGGGTCAAAGTGGAAGTGGCAAGTCTACTGTTATCAGTTTACTGGAAAGGTTTTATGATCCTGATGCCGGGGAAGTACTCTTAGACAACATCAATTTAAAGAAATTAAAACTCAAATGGTTAAGAGAGCAAATGGGATTGGTGAGCCAGGAGCCAATGTTGTTCACAACTTCAATAAGAGAGAATATAACCTATGGTAAGGAGAATGCCACTGAAGAGGAGATTAGAACAGCTACTGAGCTTGCAAATGCAGCCAAATTTATTGATAAGCTCCCTAAGGTAACCTTTTTGTTTGTTTGTTTGTTTTTGTTTAAGGTTTAGCCATTAATGTAGCAATCGAGCTCGAGAATCGAAGGAATTAATGTAAGATGTGTTGTTTTAGTAGGGGCTTGATACCATGGTTGGTGAACATGGAACTCAGCTATCAGGTGGACAAAAGCAAAGGATTGCAATCGCGAGGGCGATTCTAAAGAACCCGAAAATCCTCCTCCTCGATGAAGCCACGAGTGCTTTGGATGCAGAATCGGAACGAATCGTGCAAGATGCACTCGACAGGGTCATGTCGAACAGGACGACTGTGGTTGTTGCTCATCGCTTAACAACTATCCGAAATGCTGACCTAATAGCAGTGGTGCAAAGCGGCAAACTTGTGGAGCGAGGTATGGAGCTCAATAAGTACTAACAATTAATCTTTTGGGAACAAAACAATCATCTGATATTATTCATTCTCTGAACTGAATGTTAGGAACTCATGATGAGTTAATCCGAGATCCTAACGGGGCGTATTCACAGCTAGTCCAAATGCAGCAAGGAAGTAATAAGCAAGACGAGAAGGTAACGAAAGAGGATGGTGATGCAGTAGAAATCACTACAGATTCAGATGATTTGATTAGGTCATCAAGCCACAGATTATCTGCAGTGAGAAGATCTTTGAGCCATGGATCATCATCAAGACATTCATTCTCACTCAACTATCCCATTCCAGGTCTAATTAACACTATTCATGAATATGAAACCAGAAATGATGAGGTCGATGACAAAGAGCCCGACGAAAGAACCCTAGAGAAAAGGAAAAGAGTTTCGATTAGGCGGCTTGCCTCGCTAAACAAACAAGAGTGGCCTTATTTGGTAATTGGAGCAATTGCTGCAGGCATCCATGGCCTGATTTTCCCTGTATTTGGACTGCTGCTCTCCACAGCCATTAAAATTTTCTTCGAGCCTCGAGCTGAGCTGCAAAAGGATTCCAGGTTTTGGGCAACCATGTACGTGTGCCTCGGTCTAGTTAGCCTGGTAGTTGCCCCGATACAGAATTTTTTCTTTGGAGTCGCGGGAGGGAAGTTGATTCAGAGAATTCGATCACTGACGTTCAAGAAAGTAGTCTACCATGAAATCAGCTGGTTTGATGAGCCGGAAAACTCAAGGTACGTTACTAATACTGTTTTAGGATCAAGCGCTTACCTGGCTTCCTCCCAGATTTTCCCCCTTACCACTTGTTAGGATCAATAATCACTATGCCAAAAGTTAGAGCTCGTAGTGAAGGTGTAACTTTATTTCCTTATACTGCCATCACATTAGGTGCTGGATTTAACCCTTCACCGGCCTCTGCCCTGAATGTAACCAATTGCAATCAATGTTTCACTTTCTAGCTTAACAAGAATTTCTCTATTCCTCTAATGCAGTGGCGCGATTGGGGCAAGATTATCCGCGGATGCTTCGACTATGAGGAGCCTTGTGGGAGATGCCTTAGCATTAATTGTACAAAACACAGCAACAGTGTTGGCAGGGCTTGTTATAGCCTTTGTTGCCAATTGGATTTTGGCACTTATAATCCTGGTTTTGTTGCCACTAATGGGACTACAATGGTTGTGCTGAAGAGAAGGTGATGGCTATGTATGAGAAGAAATGCGAAGGGGCGGTGAAGCAAGGCGTTAAAGTTGGTGTTGTTAGCGGAGCAAGTTTGGGTTTCGGCTCGTTAGCACTCTACCTTACATATGCCTTCTGTTTCTACATTGGGGCATTTTTCATTCATCACAACAAAGCAACATTTACAGAGCTTTTCAGGGTACTAAAACAGGCAAAACTACATTTGACAGGCCTGATTTTAAGGTTTTAGTTTCCTTGTCCAATCTTAAACACATTTTCATCTGTGTTCATCAGGTTTTCTTCGCATTGACGATGTCGGCCATGGGGATTTCTCAAGCCACCGGATTAGCACCGGACCTTAACAAGGCTAAGGATTCTACTGCTTCTATTTTCGACATTCTTGACAGAAACCCCAAGATTGATTCTAGTAGTGAACAAGGCACAACATTGTCAGCTGTCCGGGGAGATATCGAGTTGAAACATGTGAGCTTCAAGTACCCAACTCGGCCCGACATCCAAATATTCAAGGATCTATGCCTAACCATGCCTGCTGGAAAGGTATTTAACAAAACCTGGCCTTCATCTGTTGGCTTAGTAACCTCAAAGTACCAAATTCGACTCTCAATAAAATTGGCCTTCTTAGTTTTGAGTAAGACCAGTTCTGGGTAACCTAAACTGGTTTATCTCTTAATAGTCCTTTACGAGTTAAGGCCGCCCTGGGGCGGTGTTTATATTTCCATTTTCATTCATGGTTTACAACTAACTAATCAAACATCTATATGTTCTTTATAGACTTGTGCTCTTGTGGGAGAAAGTGGAAGTGGGAAATCAACAGTGATTAGTTTAATAGAGAGATTCTATGATCCTGATTTTGGAGAAATAGTTTTGGATGGAGTTCCCATCAAGAATCTAAAACTAAGTTGGCTAAGGCAACAGATGGGGCTAGTGAGTCAAGAACCAATCTTGTTCAATGAGTCGATTCGCGATAACATAGCCTATGGCAAACATGGGGAGGTAACAGAAGAAGAGATCATCCAAGCTGCAAGATTAGCAAATGCTCACAACTTTATCTCCTCATTGCCTCAAGGCTATGACACGGCCGTGGGAGAACGGGGGACTCAATTATCCGGTGGGCAGAAGCAACGAATAGCCATTGCGAGGGCGATTTTGAAGGATCCAAAAATCTTGTTGCTAGACGAGGCTACTAGCGCGCTAGATACTGAGTCGGAGCACGTGGTGCAAGAGGCGTTGGACCGAGTAATGGTGAGCCGGACTACCGTGGTCATTGCTCATAGGTTAGTAACGATTAGAGGGGCGGATTTGATTGGCGTGGTCAAGAATGGAGTGATTATAGAGAAGGGAAGACATGAGCTGCTTATGGATATTGTTGATGGAGTTTATGCTTCTTTAGTTGCACTTCATGTGAAAGCAAGTTAACACAAACTAACAACTATTTCATTGTTAGAGGTTCCTATATTTAAAGAAATGATTAGTTACTATGTTCGATCGTACATACTCAGGTTACACTCAATAAGTTAACACAAAGTCTTTTTTTTTTCTTTTTTTTTTTTGTAAAATTTATTTTTATTTTTTTGAAAAAAAAAATTAATTCCTCCTGCAGTCTCTTTCTTCTATTACGGATACATATACATATACATATACATATACAAGTTATATGTAGCATGGAGACTACAATTCTCTTTTTGAATTGTATTCGTATATTATTAAAATAATTTTTAAGAAAAAGTTAATGAAAACTAAAACAAATCAAAATGCAATACTATTTTAGTATTTTAATTTACAAATACTCTACTATAGAGCTATCCTAGCCAAACTAATTAAACAAAATAAAACTTACAAATTACATTCATAGCTAATTTGCTATTACAATTTACAAATCTACAATTTCTAAACAGAAACATCTAATAATTTTAGACCAAAAATCTAATTTTAATTTCAACAAAGAGTTAATTCCAGCAATGGTCCTCCGACTATGTTGATTTTTCAAAATTAGTTCCCGACTTTTAATTTGGACAATTTAAGTCCCTTGACTTTAAAATTCTTTCCAATGTTGGTCCTTTTGTCAAATTTTGGTTAAGTTGAGGTCAAATGAAGGGTAAAATTGTCCGTTCACTTGTATAGTGTATTATTACTCGTATTAATCCTATCCTATACGATATATATATATATGAATATAATCAGGTTTATATGAGATTATATGGTTTCGATTGAGACTTCGGCTGAGATTATAGAAACTATTGTAACAGAGTCATAGTACTCAAAAAACGCTAGATTGATGATTTTAGAAACTATTACAAGGCCCTATTTATACAAAATATAGGAAATAACAAATATATTACATAGGAGGATGAGAGGTTAATACAAAATTATAGGAAATCATGAGATATGCATCCAATACGTGGACGTTTAAAAATGAAATGGTCCGAAGAATTTGGACCACATATTCTATTCTAACACGTTCCACAAACAACTTGTGGACATTCTTCCATTTGGATCATATCCTCATAACATCTATATAAGATTTACTATCCAGCTTTCGACTATAGAATCCTTTGTAATAATCTGTAACTCCCACGCTCCTGAACTTGGCTGGATTTTGAGGGGTGATTAAACTTGGAATAGGACCCAATTCTGCCTCAAGTCTGGGGCTCAGAAATGTTCCAACCGAAAGCCTTTCCTTTTCCGAGTTCACAACTGCTCGATGCTCAATACTCTTGTAAATTCCATTTGTCAATATCTGCAAATAAACCAAACAAAACTCACTAATCAACCTATATATGTGTATGTATGATATGATCCTGAATGAAAAAATCGCTAGGCGCTACTCGGAGGCTCGGGGGCGTCTAGGCAGCGATTAATTGACATCAAGGCGTCTGTGTATTATTTTATTTTATTTTTTATTTATTAAAAATTTGTTACTAGTTAATACTAAAATATTAAATATTAACCTAAAACAGAGTTTGAACAATTTAGGATTATGTCGCTCAAAACGATGTCTTTTTGAGTGAAAATAACCTGTTTAAAAAAGAATGAAACAATAGCTAATAGGCCAACTAGGCGACCTAGTCGGTGTCTAGGAGGCCTGGACAGTCAGGCGCCTAGGCGGCGGGCGACCTAGAACACCGATTATTGTGATATGCTAGGCGGCCGGCCAGCGCCACGCCGATTAATCAGTGCCTAGACGGGATTTTTGCAACTTTCATTGATTTCCGGTCATGAAAATAATATTTGAATTAGTGAATAACCTCTAAAATATCCCCAATGTTGACGATGAAAGCACCAGGGATGGGTTTAACAGGAATCCACATGCCTTCTTTCTTGATATGGAGACCTTCCATTTCATTGAGTTGGAGCAGGATTGTAAGCCCGACAGCATCTGAGTGAGGATAGAGTCCTATGACTTTGTCTGGTTGGGGACAACGCGGATATTGATTCATCCTCATAGATTGCATCCCTTCCTCGAACAATCCTCGTACATGTTCCTGCTCAATCCCCAGAGCTTTTGATAAATAATCAAGGATTGTGAGGGCCAGATTTCTCAGTTCCTCTGCATACATTTCCAGTGTTTCTCTGAATGGCAAAGGGATATTTGGGAATAGATTTGGTTTCCTCAAGTAAGTTGGGGAAGTGATGATATAAAACATGTCACACCAGTCAAGTTTTTGCTCATCAGAATGCACAAAAGCTTGTCCGAAGCCTTGAAGATCCCCTGCCTCTTGCCAAAACTTCTTCTTCTCTTCCATTGGGAGATTGAGGAAATCTTTTGTATCAGTTTTCACTTTTTCGATCAATGAAGAACTCACTCCATGGTTTATTAGCTGCAATGTAACACAAATATTTAGTATTCTCAACCTCTAGTTTAAAAGTAAACATATGGTTACTTTTTTTTTTTGGGCTTGGAAACCGATATACAGAGATGGATAGAACCAGAGGGGGGCAACAGGGTCAATTGCCCCCCTCCCCCATCTCACCCCATTAGTTCTACTACATGCACTCCCAATTCTTATTTCCTGTGTGACAGGCATTGATAAGCTATTTTTTTTTCCGATAAAAGTGTCTAAATCAAAATTTTGAGTGTGGAAGTAAAGAATGAGAATTTACTGAAACCTTGTTTGGTAACATAGTTTGCTTATTAGTCAATTTTGACTTATTTGATCACTATTAGTTGTTTGACTTGGTTAAACATTCAATATAAGTGTTTGATTAATTAGCTTTTTTGTAACGCGCTATTGCTCCAAAATGCTAAAATTTAAAAAGCTGTTCAAAGCAATTTTTTCGATCACCTTTTTGAGAAAGTTATTTTGCATGTAATCAACTATCAGCTAACAACTAATTTACCAAACATCTTTTTACAATCAACTAATGCTATCAACTAGTCAAAACCACTAACCCAATTAACTATCAGCTAACAATTATTTACCAAACAACCCTTAGCATTTTCATTTTTCATAAAAAAGAGCTACCAAATTTAAATTTCTTGTAGGAAAGTGGTTGGTATACCTGAAAAAATCCCCATTCTTTGCATGCAATATCCAGCTTCTTCAGCTCATCATCGCATTCTCCTTGGAGCAAGTTTGCCATGTTGATCACCGGAATTTCTTTCTGCGCCGGTGCCGGAGGGTCCACGTCATCACGAAGGTATCGTGGCGGGACGGTTTCCGGCGATTCTTTGGCCAATTCTTTAACGCTAGGTACTTGCATAGATCCTCCAAGTTTTGCTAACATACTTCTATCCATGATATGATGCCCAACTCAAGTTTAACGGAAACTACTTAGTACTTACTCTGTTGCAGTGCCAAAAGACCTTGTTATCTCCAATATATATAATAATGGATAGGCTTACAGATTTGGTATACTATCAATTCTAACAACGCGGCTATATATATAGCTATTCTTTTTTGAGGCTTGCAATGCCCTAAATCATTATCAATTTGACCCTCAATTTAATCCCACGTGCTTATATATATAAAGCAACGAAAGTCACGCGGTACAAATTAAAGTGGCACAACAAAATCATGCAAGATTCCTTTCCCAACAATCTGATACAAGTCATTCTCCCGTGGAGTAGATGTGAATGAAGTCAACTTCAGTATGGAGAACGTCAACTTCAGTGTTACGTACTCTAATTAGATGTGAATGATAAGTTGTTATACCGTGTACACAATGCATTGTGGACCATGGGTCATGGTTGATACTGCAGTTATGTTAAATTGATACTGCAGTTGTGTTGAAAGGATATTGCAGTTGTGTGGAACAGAGGTCGTGTCATATATCTGGAATTACAGTTGTGTTGAACGGATACTACAGTTGTGTTGAAAAGATATTGCAGTTGTATTGAACGGATACTGCAGTTGTATTGAACGGATACTGCAGTTGTGTTGAACGGATGAACGGCCTTTGTTCCGTGCAACCAGAGTTTCCTTTCAACGCAACTGTAGTATATGC
>CM008336.1:25876536-25887532 GCA_002525835.2 Ipomoea batatas | reverse complement strand
ATGAACTTACCGTAAGTAGTGACGATCAAAGTGTTATGCTGTAGATTATTTGTAAAGCATCAACAGTTCAGCCTTCAAGAGTTCAAGGGAGTATTTGGAGATCTAAGGTTTATTCTTGAAGCCTTTGACAATTTCACGGTAAGAATTGAGCTAAAACCAGAAACCATGTAAATTCCCACTTGAATAAATATAACTTTCCAAATTCCAAGTCTTTTAGGCTTTTTTGTTTTTAATTTCCTTTTATATTAATTATTTTTTTTTTTTTGAAAACAACTTTTATATTAATTATTAAATAAGTAAAATAACATTATAACAATGGTTCATAGCGGGTTATTAACAGGTTCGTGTAAATAGGTTCGTGTTAACGGGTTAACACGATAATATTAACGGGTTAAACGGGTTCTTAATGGGTTAAACGGGTTGACCCGTTAAGACACGAAACCTAACGGGTCTTTAACGGGTCAACCCGTTAACGACCCGGGACATGTTAAGGCTAAACACTAACCCGTTATTTTCGTGTCCGGTTTCGTGTCGTGTTAACGGGTCGTGTCGATAATTGCCAGGTCTAATGATCTCATGGTCATGGAAGGTCTGAATATGTTCGAGACATCACTCCTGTAGACTATTCCCCAAAAATTTGTTGACAATCTAAGAGAGAAGCTAGCAGATTCCGTTTCCCTTAAAGGTCCGTGTGGTGCCATATGGAAACACACAAAAAACGCCATTACAGACACCAAAACCAACACAGAAACACTTCGCTGAATTCTCCATACACAATCACCCTCGACCTCGCAAAATTCGCAGCCAATCTCCCCACTTCCTCCCTGCTAAACCTCTTCACCACCGCCCCTTTCTCCCCTTCTCTGACCACCACCACCTCCACCCCTCCCCTTCCACCACTGCGCCTTCAACCTCAAGCACACAAAAAAAGGGCCATTATCAGACACAAAAACCAACAGAATCCCGGTAAGGCCCACCAGCAGCCGAGGCCCAAGACTGATCCGAGTTCGATCGAAGAAGCGGAAGCTCCCGTAGGTGGTCGTCTCAGTACTCGCCGCCAAGGACAGCCTGCGTCGACACCGGCGACGGTAGTGGGGATTCCCAGCCCCACCACCACCCCCATTTCCTTCCATGTCAATGTTGACAGCCTCCACAGTCGGCGTTCCACACCAAACGTCGCCGTTCACCACTGAAAAGAAAGAAACACACCCAATTCCTTTTTTGTTTTTGTTTTTTGAATAGAAAATGCTTACATGGACTACATCTCTCATTTTTAATTAAAATCATTAAGTCCACGTCAGATTATACCGGCGCCATGTCATCAAGGTAACAGGGAAACCTGTAAATTTTGCTAGGCGAAAAAAATTTTATGGTTTGTGGATCGAAATAGCACTTATGAAAGGTCATGGTGCGACATGAAGAATGGCTTCGGGTTCATGGTGCGGGATGACACTTTAGCCTATTATTTTATATTTTAATATGTAAATAAACCTATTTAAATTTAAAACTATTTAACTTTTATGAAGATGTCATTTTTAGTCTTTTTACATTTATCAGCTTATCAAAAAGCTAATTTTACCAAACACTTTTAAGCATAACAGCTACCTTAACAGCTCTTCAGATTTCAGCTTCGAGCTTATAACTTTTCAACTTTCAGCTACTTTTCAGCTTTCAGCTACCGTTTCAGCTAGGTTTGCCAAACATAGCCTTGGGTAGCTTTTCAAAATAAGCTAGTAGCTTTTTAACTTTTTTCCATCTTTATCCTTATTATTTTAAATAAATAACATCCTTTATCCCTCTCAATTAAAACCCTTTTGACATTTTCTTTTCATTATGTTTGGTTGTAATTTCAGTTTGATATTTATGTTTGAAAATTAATTTTTGTATGAACTAATCTTATGAATTATAAACATTTTTTTCTTACTTTATATGTTTTCAAATATATGTTCTTACTTTATATTTTATTTAAATATATTGATTTCATTATTTTATATTTTAATATATAAACAAACCTATTTAAATTTAAAATTATTTAAATTGTATGAAGATGTCTTTTTTAGTCTTTTTACATTTATCAGCTTATCAAAAAGCTAATTTTACCAAACACTTTTAAGCATAACAACTCTTCAGATTTCAGCTTCGAGCTTATAGCTTTTTCAGTTTTCAGCTACTTTTAAGCTTTCAGCTACCTTTTCAGCTAAGTTTGCCAAACATAGCCATAGTGATGCAAATTCACTTTCCAAACTAATGTGGGACAAAAGCACTTATAAGCCTTCACACCTTTATTTTCCAAACTCAAATTGGTATACTTAAAAAATCAATTTCTCATTCACCCAATATCCGTTTTGAGCGTATAATATATTGATTTATTAGTCTCACTTCTTTGAAGAACCCGAATACATTTTTACCCGACCCAAATCAGAAATGGAGCCCACATATATTTGTACCACAATATATAGCCACTTAAAATGTCATTTTATGCTAAAAAGTTCTAACAACAAACTTGCTTCAATTGATAGTTGAGTTGGATAGTTGGTGTCTAGTTTCAGTCTCCAATACTTACCATTGTTGGATAGTTGGTGTCTACCTTAAGCTATCCTTATCCCTGCAAATCTCTCTCATTTTCTAAAATGGCTCCCACCTCCACATCATCAAATTTACAAATTATTCCCTTTTTATTTTACATCCATACAAATCTCTCTCACTTTAAAAAATGAGTATGTTTCCTATTATATTATAAACATAATAATAAAATAATATTAAAAGAAATAATCAAGATAAAAAAGTAAACAAAAGGTGGGTTGGCAGCACAAAAGGTGCATCATGGAAAATTAGCAAAGTCTCTCTCTTATTGCTAATTTAGCCAATTCTCTCTCCCTTGTCAATACACATAAGTTTAAAATAAAAAAATATATATTTCTCTCTCTTGCCATGTCACATTGTCAATGCTAAACTTGCAGGGATAATGATAGCCTTAAAGACGTTTTATACAAACCAAAGGAGTCTGATTATTAAAGGCACAAGTACAAATTAAAACTACAAATTCGCGACCGTTATACAAAAATTCGTGAATTTACATATTTAAAAAAATTAAAGATGCTATCTGCCACTCTTTCTGGATACAATTTTTTTTTTTTTAAATTTCGCAACCCTTTCTTTTAAGAAAAGGTAGTGAATAATATAATTTTTTTAAATAAATAAATTAATTTTAACAACTCCTTTTTTTTTTAAAAAAAAAGTCATGTAATTGTTCAACATAACAATATATGAAGTAATAATGTACAATCCTTAATTAATTAAGATAAAAGATGACATACATTTAATCCAAAATAAAAAAAAAAAGATTGCATGCACTCTTTCAAAAAGTATTTCATTCACAAGTCTCAAATTGCATCTATTTCTTTGATAGAGTACGGATTTTTCAAATAATGCCTACAAAATAATTTAATGAATAAAATTATTAAATATGTTAATTAATAAATCATAATTTAACTATACATAGTTCCATCCTTCTATTTAAACTTACTTACTTCATCTAAACAATCGACTGATGAATATTTTATCACAATCTCTTACATGTATAGCAATACCTAACATAAGGCTAAAATACTAATCATGTTAAAGTGAGTAATAAATACTTCAATTCATATCATGTGAGAAATACTAATCCAACGATTGTTCGCTAAATCATCCTATCGTGCATTCGTGCACATGAAGTTTAGCAAGAATCCCAAAAATGGGTTCTTTTGCCTCCTACCGCTATTAGAGTATGCTAAAGTGACCTTGTGGGGAAAAAAAAAAAAAGAGGAAAGATTCGCAAATAAATTTCTCAAATTAACGAAGTATAATTTCAAATAATGAAATTAATGGGGACAATCTTACTAATGATTAAGCCCTCTCTCAGCATCAGAACGTTTTTCTGTGAACTGAAGCTGAAATTTTGCCCAATAATCTTTACAACAAATCAGACTTCTAAATCTTACTACTCCAAAGAAAACACATTGTCCCTAGTCCGGTACATTATAACATCCGTATGGCAAACAAATGGAAATTCCTCAACTCCACCTACATCAAATTGTCTCCAAACCTCGCTTTTCAAGTTATAAACCAAAATGGAAAATCGTTCACTATTCTTACATAGCAACACAATCTCGCCAACATGATTTATAGTATAGTGCAGAGATTGGTGAATTGCTCTACTCTTTTCCAATGGAATGGGTATAGTAATTAATCTTCTCCCAGCATTCCTTAGATTTCTCCCTAGTCGAAACATCCATGTAGCATAGGCCGCCTCTTTTGTGAACAAGAACAATAGCCAGTCGACCTCCATCAACTTGTAGCAATCCAAAACTTCCAAGAACATAATTAGAACTGTCATACTGTGATGATGATGATAAAACTTCAGTTGGGAATGGTATCAAAGAATAACTCTCAGACCTAAATTCAAATGCTACTATGTGGAAGCGAGTATAGTCATCTTTAGCCAGCCAATTATAGGAATAAATAACGCCTTCAATGTAGATACTATTATCAGAGTAGCTAGGACAGGGATAGAAATCAAAGGGGGAGAAGGAGCGGGAATAGGAGAAATTGATCTCCCTCCATGATTTATCCACTCCCACGGTCAAAATCCAATGCTTAAACACTAAGACTTGATCAAACATCCAGGTTGACATCAAAACCTTGTATCTTTTAGATTGTGAATCGAACCCCAATAGTGCACGGGTTGAAGGTGGATGGGGGGAGTGGAATTGGATTCTAGGAAGGGAAATACGTTGTCCCGTACTAATGTTGCAAACAACGACGTCTCCATTGGGTCTGGACAGACAAATCAGGCCGTCGGAAGAGGAGCGTAGAGAGCCTTTCAGAAAGGGTTCAGAGTCCAAGTAGGCGAGACGGTTGGCTTGGAGCATTCCCGGCCTCCGGGGGTTTTGTTCGCTGAAATTTATGGTGTAATACGCAGGCGAGGAACGGGAGGAGGAGATAGAGATGAGGATTCCCGCTCTACTGGGAAGCGTCAAGGACAAGCTGCGATGCATAACGCCTAAGGCATGATCAACTGTGAGAGCGTAAAAGAATTTAAAAACGCACCTGAATCGTACTAGCGATTTAGCAGGGAGCTTGGAGAGGATCTCCACGAGAATGTCTTGGGGAAGAAGAGGTAGCGTTGATACACCAGCCGCCATCTTCTCCGATGCCCCCATCGTATCCTACGACCTGATCGAGGGTTTGCAAGAGTTTTAGACTTCTTAGGGGTTTCAAGAATGCCGTCTCAAAATAGCTAGAGTTGTATTTAAGGTAAAATTATATTCTCCCACTCATCCTGATTGCAGTTGTTATGCCATTGACCCGGGTGGACCCAACCCGGTCCATGCTCACAATTTCATAACTTGACTCAATTGACCCAATTGCACACCCAGTGTTTTTGAATGAGTTAAAATGCTCAGGAATTTCAAATCATTATCTTGCTTTAAAAGTGGGGTCTCCAATCATGCTTTTATGAAACATTGATTGTTCACTAGGTTTGTGTAATGGCACGAGATTGGTTATTAGTAAATTAGGAGATCATGTTATTGAAGCAAAAATTAAGTCAGGAAATAATTTGGGTACTCAAGTTTTGATCCCAAGATTGACATTGACTCCATCAGATCCTCGATTTCCATTTAAGTTCCAAAGGAAACAATTCTCTCTAATGCTATCTTTATGTAACTAGTGTTTTACCCGTGCGATGCACGAATAAAATTATGTTATTATGAATTTAAATAAAAAATTTAAAAAATATAAATATTTTAAAATGTACAATAACAATATAGTTATAACTCCATATATTTGGTTAAGTATCTATTTTCATAGCATATAAAATTTAAATTTAAATTTTGTATAATTAATAGAGTCTCTAATTAATTATGTACACATTTAGATAAATTTATAAAAAAAAATGACATAATTAATTTCATTTATTCCTTTTTTTTTTTAAATAATTTCATTTATTCCTAAGTGTATTTCATATATATTATAATTCTAACAATATGAATAATAACTAAGAAACTTACATTTAAAAAAAAAAAGAGTAAATTTTAATTTTTGTATTAGTAAATTTAAATTCTAATTAGATGTATTTCCTTAATGATTGTATAATATGTCATATATGCAAACAATATAAATTAATATGTATATAGGCAAAATCTATAATATAATTTCCATAATTATAATATATATTGATGGATTTATAATTAAAATAATCACATTTAAAAATTAACAAAATTAGCATTTTAATTTTGCATGATTAATATAATGCATAAATATAAGTGTGTATTTTAAAAATTTTCTAAATAGTTATGAACACATGTTTTTTTTTTTTTTATAATTCTATTTTCTTAAGTATATTTCATATTTTATTACGTATAATTAAAGAAATTGATTTACAAATTAAAAGAATTTAATTTTTAAATTTGTATGGATTAATATAGTCCCTAACTATATTACGCATTTAGGCATATTTTTAAATTTTTACTTAAGAGTATGAGTTTAGAATTAAATATAGAATTAAAAATATATATCTAAATTTGAATCAAATGAAATTATTTCAATTTTAATTTTTTTAATTCAAATTCAAAACAAATAAAAAATAAAATTAAAAATATCTATAATATTAAAATATTAAATTAAATATATTATTTCAATTATATGTAAAAAAAATGTTAAATTTGGTAGAATTGTATATATCAATTTTTTTTATGAAAAATGTATATACCAAATTTAATATGTAGTAATTAAGGTGATTGGTGTTAATTAAGTTGATTAGGGTGTAGTATTTATTGACCTGAACGTTATAATCCTGAGAAGGTATATTTTTGAATTCATATAAAAAATATTTAGAAATTATCAATTAATACCAAAAATGTTATATTGTCCAATCCCTAAAATGGTATATTTTTGAATTCATACAAAAATTTATAGGAATTATCAATTAATACCAAAAATATTATATTCTCCAAATATTTGATATTACAAAAATGCCCCTAATTTTGTGCGGGAAAAGTTTCTTCACTTTTGTCCTCAGGCAAATGTGATGCATTTATGTTTTTACTTCTGCTACTCTCATATGTGCCTTCTTTTGAATCTTCTCATTCTTTTCTAACTGTAGACAAACCCACTGCTTATACTGTAGAAATAATTGCATTCAACTATTTGTCTAAATAATATACTACTTGCCTTTGAAAGAGTTAAAATTTGCATGGCAGCTAAAAATGAATCTTACATTCAAAATTCGGTCGAATTCCACAGTTGGTTCAATTTTTTGATAACTCTAATGTATCTACATTTTTCTTTTCTCAGTTTAATCTTTTTTGTTTTTCAATGTAGACTACTTCAACAATGCGATGCAATTGAGGAACTCTACACATCAAATAATGACATACAACAATGAGGAGCCAATGTGGGAAGAGAAAAGCGAAGTAGTTGAACTGATAGGTAAACTTCCACTGAATTGCAAAATATATCATAGATTCATAACATAGGATCAGTCCAGATACAAAATAGCCTACCAAGATACAAAAAAAAAAAAAAAAAAAAAAGGTTAGGACCACATTTACCACCCCATACTTGTTAAGTAGATTTTCTGCTGATACACCAACCAGACACTTCCCCATCCCAAGGGATAAAAAATTAGAATCAACACTAAGTCATAAACTTACCTCTTTACAAATGTAGTGAACTACGGACTCTTATGATGAAACAATAGCTTAGTCGCATCAAATGAACTGGAAATTCTAACTCCACCACCTAAACAAACTCAGACATGTTAAAAGTCTAACATTCTTACTTTGTTATTGCCGACAGAACACTACAAAGGATGAGGGGATAGGAAAGATTGACAGCCAAGAATAGATGGATTAGAACAAATAAACATTTCAACATGTAACCAATACTTTTATTTTACCTTCACTTGATATGATTTGTGATTATGAAATCAGGACAAAAAAATTATTTAGGAGCACATTACTTATTGTCTAGAAACCTGGGTCTGCATAACTGCAACAGTAGAACGACGGGCTCAACTGAGGTAGAATTGAAATGACGGAGCAGATCCACATGAGCATCCCAAAATGTACAGTGTAGTTGATTCTCACTGGAGAAGAAAAAACAAATTATAAAAAAAAACGGTGCACATAACTTAACATAAACTGCATAAATAAAGAAATAGGAGTATCTTGCATCTTCTAGGACAAAGTCAATGAGTCTAACTATCCGCCCACCAATATCCCTCTGTATATCTCTACCACTCTGCCAATGATATCTACAATAGCAATTTTCAAGCTTTGCCATCGTCAGTTGAAGCAGCAAACAATAAATCTCAACTATAATGGCCGGAAAACACAAGGATGTCAGAAAGAAACAATGAGCAACGCCCCCAAGTTCCAGCACAAGCCCCAACTCCATGACACCATACAGAGCCTAACAAATCCATAAGGAAACAGCAAACGAAACACAAAACCCATCGGCAGAACTCAGCCACGTCGGACCATCTTGAACTTGCAAAATCACCCACCAGTCAACCGTTCAAATAGACAACACAAACTCAAACGCCATAGTTAACCAAACTCATTAAAATCAAAAGAATCCCAAAAATCCATGGTTGAAGCGTGAAAAAAAAAAGAAAAGAAAAAAAGTAAGTATAGCAGAATGTAATGTCGGAAAATCTCACCACCAACCGCGTCGACGGGATCTTCCAAACCAACCACTCACAACTCCATGAAATAATAACCTTAGTTAGGTTGTGAAGATGAAGGGTTGTGTATGGTCATATAGAGTGTATTTATACACAATGGATGAGATCAAGAAAGGTAAAAGCTTTCAAATTTTTAATTAATATAAAAAACGTTATAATCCCCCAAAATGTATATCTTTGATTTCAGACAAAAATTTATAGGAATATTTCATATTCTTTCCTTGTTTATCATTTTTTATCATACAATTATTTATCATTAATAAATGATTTTTATTAAAATAATTATGAGTTTGGTTTTACAAAAATGCCCTCCAGTTTTGGGGGGAAAACTCTTGCTAGGCACTTCTGTTATTATATATATATAGATGACAATAAATAAGAGTCAATGTCCAAAGTCTTTCAAATGTTGGATTACTTTTGAAGAAACATAGTTTTTGTACCTGGACAACTGTATGTGGCTCTATCTAGAGTTATCAACCCTAAAGGTCGATCTTAAAGTTGTTATTTTAGGCCGGTTAAAATGGGCAGTACTCTTCTTCAACGACAAATGTTATGTAGAATGAAGTTTTTAACAATTTGTAAAGTTTAGTATTAATGTTTAGTCTTTCATTGATCATTGATGTAAACGTTTTATGTTATGAATTAATGGAATAGCTACGTTTACCTTCAAAAAAATGTTTAGTCTTTTTGTAAAATTAATATTAACTATGTTTAAATTATTTTGTAATATATGAATTGCATCTATGTTTATGTTAAGTTGTGTATTTTTGTATAAATAGTATTATTGTAATGTTGCATAATATTCATCCCGTGTATCGCGCGAGTAACATACTAGTTTAGTTTAATAGGCTTTGAAATAAACCCAAGATTTGTCTTTTTTACTAAACAAGCCAAACCTATCTAGCCCAGACCATAAGGCCCTATAAAAGGGCCTGACCTATTCCCATCCTTAATTGCAAATTGCCATGCAACTTAACCTGGTTGTTATGCCATGGACGCGGGTTCACCTTTCAAGGTAGACCCGGGTTCATGTTCACAATTTTAGAACCCTATATTCACAATTACAGAACTCTATATTCACAATTTAATAACTTTATATTAAACAGTACTCCGTATAACACAATTTTTGAATCTATATAACAAAATTGTGAATATAGAGTTCAAAAATTGTGAACATTGAGTAATGTAATTTTTTATATTGAGATCTAAAATTGTGAATATAAAGTTCTAAAATTGTGAACATAAATTTCTAAAATTGTGAACATAGGCCCAAATCCATCTTAGGTGGACCTGGGATCATAGCATAATTTGCCAACTTCACCAATGTTGGACTCTAAATTTAAGATTTCCTAATTAATGAGTGATTGGAGTAAAAAGAAATTAATTCTATATATTTATGTGTGATGGGTATGTTTCAAAAAGTTAAGCAACAACCTAAGTCCTATCCTGTTCAGAAAGTTTAGCAAGAATCCAAAAAGGGGTTATCTCAACCCCTCCACATTTAGATATTCGTAGTGTGCTTGTACTAATCCATATCGTATATATAAAAAGGGAACACATGTTCTCAATCTTTCACCAAGTTAAGCCTCTCTATCGTATCAGAAAGTTTTGCTCTGAATTATATTGAAGCAGACATTTTTTGCCCAATCTTAACAGAGAAACTGAACTCCATTTTCTAATTAAGATGATCCCGAATCAGACTACAAGGAAAACACATTGCCCATAATCCTGTATATATGGTACATTCTAACATCCTTAGGGAAAAGAATTGGAAATTCCTCAACTCCACCTACATCAAATTTTCTCCAAACTTCACTTTTTAAGTTACAAACTAAAATAATTTTTTTAGCATGATTTGTAGCTTAAATAACACTATTAAAATTCACTTTATCACATCTAAACTATCAACCGATAAATATTTTGTCACAATCTCATACATGTATCGATGTACATAACGTATTAGTAATACTAATCATGTTACAATGAGAAATAAATCCTACAATTCATATCATGTGAGTAATACTAATTCCTCAACTCCACCAACAATACAATCTCCCCAGCATGATTGGTACCTAACGTATGAGTAATACTAATCATGTTAAACTGAGTAATAAATAATCCTTCATTTCATATCATGTGAGTAATAATAATAAAAATCCTAAAAATGGGTTCTTCTGGCAAAAAAAAAAAAAAAAAAAATTACCAATAGATCAAATTGTTCTTGAGCATTGATTTCTCAAACCTTTGGCCACTTTAAATAAACTA
>CM008336.1:25836843-25847269 GCA_002525835.2 Ipomoea batatas | reverse complement strand
CCCACTAACTCGACGGCCGTGAGAGGGAAGAAAGGATGCCGGAGTTTCGCCCGGATGTGTGTGTATGTATGTATGTATGTATATATGTATGTATATATATGTGTGTGTGTATATGATAAAATTTTTTATATATGTAAATGAATATGCACTACAGGTGTATATAAATAATTATAAAAGCAATAAGGTATATACAAATAAAATAAATATAAAAGCATTAAGATATATATATATATATATGTTGGATTGTTTTGTTGTGTGTATTCTTTTTAATTTCTTTATATATATATATGAAGTAGAGATAATTAAAAATATACGGATGTTTGGACTTTATAATTTTTTATTTTATATTTGTAGTGTTGTTATGGTGTTTGTGTTAATATATTTTTTATGGATTTATTATTATGTATATTATTTTAATTAATGTTTTTATTATAGGTTTTGTTTAAACATATATACGTACACACTCAATTATATAGGAATAGCACACCTTTAATATTTATATTAATAATTATTCATATCAGATTAACATAATTATTAAATTACAAAATTATATATCTATCAATATATCAAGCTCATATCACATTTATGTATATATAATTTAATAACATTAATAGTTTTTAATAACATTGTATAATTTAATATTTTTCATTTTTAGTATGTGTGTCAATAAGTGTCATACTAATAATTATAATATTTGAACATGTTTTGAATGTGTTAACAATAATTATAAACTAAAGTTATAGCTTTAACTGCTTTTTTTTTTTTTGTATATATTTATATTTTAAGAAATATCCAAATAATTATCCGCGAATGTTAATGTGACCATCAAACCCAAGGTTGTCATTCAAGTTTCAACGGAAATAATTTTCATTGATGTTATCATATGCAATGACCATTAACAAAAGTCATGATCAAACTATCTCACATGTAGTCTCGGATTAACAATCTCTATGGCTTAAAAATATTAACTGTGAATGACTCAAGGACAACTTCTTCAACAACCACTAATGTTGTATATCATGAGATCTATAATAATTTGTAATTTTCCAATTGTTTGTTTTTAATAATAAATGTAACTTATATTTCAATGTTTACTCTTTACTATTAACAAATCTTTTTGATTGTTGTTCCATTCCCAATTTAAATATTTTGTCTTTATCATTAACAAATCTTTACAAAAATTTATACCGTGCATCGCACGGGTAACTTACTAGTAAAATATAAAACTTGAATAACGAGTCCACGAAAGAGAAAAAAAAAATTAAAATCAAAAGGAAATATAATAATAAAATAAGGCATCACATTAACTTATACGCATCATATATTAATTCCTGTATATAAGATGATCACACTTCTTGAGTAGGTCCAAAGATAATAGCATATAGAAAGAGACACAAATATATCAATAGATGATTTAGAAGGCAATCCCCGCAGAAGAGGTACCTAGGAGTACCAATAGATTAGGATCATTTTTTGGATATCCTCATCCGATGGATGTAATATATATATATATATATATATATATATATACCAGTTTGGTTGGCTTGAGTGGCTCGACACTCTTGCCCCTTATTAAGAGGAGGTCGGGAGTTCGATTTCCCCTGTATGGAGAAACCAATATGGCCAGCACTTTGCCCCTTTATTGGGCCGGCCCGGTGCGAGCGGAGATTAGTCTGAGTATGGTATAGTCGGTACCTCCGGTTAGAAGGGCCTGCTCAGGACACCTCGTGGACAAAATATATATATATATATATATATCAATAGATGGCCGCCATGGAGGCTGATGCACAGAGCATTGGTCTCTCTCCCAGTACCTAGCGTCCAGCAACTGGTCAAGGACATTCCAAACGTGTATGTATTTCATTTGATAGGTGTTCATTCGTGCTATTTTGTATTGCATATTTTTATCAATTTCGAGTATGAATTGCTTTAATATTATGTTAATAAACAAATTATATGATGTATTGTGTACACAGATGGATCTATAATTTTTTTTGAGTGAGGGCGAAAAATTAAAACAAAAGAAATAATTTGAAAAATAAAAATTAAAACTTTTAGAAGCATAACCATAAATATTACTTCGTATTAGATATGGACGAAAAATCAGAACACATCAAAACTTTTTAAAACAAATTCATAAAGTAATAATGAGGAGTTGAGGATCAACCCTTTGGCATCTCCAACATTAAAAGCATAACTTACCATCTAACTTAGCACATTTTTAAATTACTTGTATGCGTTCAAATGAGAACGGTGCGTCCAAGAGAGAGATGAGAATTGAACTCACCCCCGAGAAATGAGAATTGAACTCACCTCTCCCATGTGGGGTGCAACCGGATGCTACTAGACCATAAAGTCTTTGTCTTTTTTAATCTTATTTAATGTTATTTGATATTATTATTAAATTTTAATTTTATTTTTTCATATTTTTTTAATTTTATCGCAAACCTACAAAATGTTTAGATAGTACTGCTATCCGTTTGAAATCTACCCATAACATAAAAATATATAGAATTAATTTCATTTTACTCCAATACCTCATTAATTAGGAAATTATAAATTTAGAGTCCAACATTGGTTAGGTTGCATAGCAAATCGCAATCAGGAGGAGAGGGAGAGTATAATTTTACCTTAAATACAATTCTAGCTATTTTGAGACGGCATTCTTGAAAACCCTAAAAAGTCTGCAAACCCTCGATCAGCTCGTAGGATACAATGGGCGCCGCATTGGAGAAGAAGGCGTGCGTTTCAACGCTACCTCTTCTTGATCTTCTTCATCTTCTTCCCCAAGACATTCTCGTGGAGATCCTCTCCAAGCTCCCTGCTAAATCGCTACTACGATTCAGGTGCGTTTCTAAATTCTTTTACGCTCTCGTAGTTGATCATGGCTTTGGCGTTATGCATCGCAGCTTGTCATTGAAGCTTCCCAGTAGAGCGGGAATCCTCATCTCTATCTCCTCCTCCCGTTCCTCCCCTGCGTATTACACCATAAATTTCAGCGAACAAAACCCCTGGCGGTCGGGAATGCTCCAAGCCAACCGTCTCGCCTACTTGGAGTCTAAACCCCTTCTGAAAGGCTCTCTACGCTCCTCTTCCGACGGCCTGATTTGTCTGTCCAGACCCAATGGAGACGTCGTTGTTTGCAACGTTAGTACGGGACAGCGTATTTCCCTGCCAAGAATCCAATTCCACTCCCCCTATTCACCTTCAACCTCTGCACTCTTGGGGTTCGATTCACAATCTAAAAGATACAAGGTTTTTATGTTCGCTATAACTTATCCTGGCTTCAAGTATAAGCATTGGGTTTTGACTGTCGGAGTGGATAAATCATGGAGAGAGATCAACTATTCTTCCTACCCCTGCGATTCCGATACTAGTAGTGTCTACATTGATGGCGTTATCTATTCCTATAACTGGCTGACTAAAGCTGATGCTCATAACCTCCACATAGTAGCATTTGATGTTGGGTCTGAGAGTTATTCTTTGATGCCAATTCCAGCTGAAGTTCCATCATCATTGCGGTATTATTGTTCACCTGCATTTAACGAAACATATCACTGGCGTCATTTTTTAAGAAATTTTGCATTGCTACAAGTTGATGGAGGTCGACTGGCTATTGTTTTTGTTCGCCGCATAGACCGCCTATTCTACATGGATGTTTGGACTTGGGAGAAATTTAAGGAATGCTGGGAGAAGATTACTATGACCATTCCATTTGAAGGGAGCAGAACAATCACGAGAGTTGAATACTTGTGCTATTGTACGAATCATGCTGGGGAAATTGTGTTGTTGTGTAAAAAGAGGGAACGATTTTTCATTTTGGTTTGTAACTTGAAAAGTGAGGTTTGGAGGCAATATGACGTAGGTGGAGTTGAGGGATTTCCAATTCGTTTCTCTATGGATGTTAGAATGTACCGGACCATGGACAATGTGTTTTCTTTGGAGTAGTAAGATTTAGAATGTTTGAAGTATGAGTGAACTTTGGGGTTAGAGAAGTAGCAATTTGGGGTTGACAAGAGCGGGATCCGAGGTATGATTTGTTGTAAAATTGGGCAAAATGACAGCTTCAATTCACAGCAAAACTTCTATTGAGAGAGGGCTTAACTTCATTAATTTGAGAATATTTCCTTTTTATATATTAATAAGGTTGTCCATTAATTTCAGTATTTGAAATTATACTTCATTAATTTGAGAATGTTTCCTCATTTTTTGTTAAATCATCCTTAGTTGGTCCTAACAATAGGAGGCATATTTAATCCTTGGGCCCGTTGCATATTTAATCTTTGTTTACACTGGGCTGGCCGCTCACACCAACCAAGTAGGTTAACATAAATGTCAATATAATTTTAAATATTAAAAATATTAGCATGATCCGTCATTTGCGTCCAGAGGGGCGAGTTTGGGACTATCTACGTCCGGAAAAGCCGGGACGTATATGCCCTGAGCTGGACGCAGATAGTCAGCCATCTACATCCGCATCTGCATCCGGAAGTAGCCCGGAGGCAGATGGTCTTTTTATTTATATAGTGGTGAGATAGGCAAAGCATAATAAACAAATATGAATAAAATTTTAAATTGAAGCAGATTCTACAACAAATCCTTCGATAAAAGTGCATCCAACATTTGAAGAGTCTTTCCAAACCACACCTGTAAATTCATGGAGCTCATTAACAGAGATTTAGATAACTACAATCATGGGAAAACTAAAGAAATACCATAAAGATAGCAGAGATTGTGTTCATGTGCAAAATTTAATCAGAACTCTAGATCTGGATAGGATTTTCTAACAATTATTTACAAAAATAAGTAGAGATGTCCATTATGGTCACTTCATTAAAAGTTATAATGTGTTAATTTCACCTCAACACCATGGCGCATTTCTTGTACTGTTGAAACAACATGCCTTACAGGATCAAAATCCTAAATGCAAAGAGGCACAAAAACACTCAGTGATTTACACAGATCATATGCTGACAGAAATAATGTGTAATGCAAATGTTAATGTTCAAAATGGAAGAGGATATGAGAAAATGTGGGCTGAGAGGATAAATTAATGTAAGAAAAATAAACAAAAACCAGCAAATGGTCTGCTGATGTACAAGGAAAATAATAATACAATTGTCTAGAAAGTATTTCCAGAAGAAAAGTCATAAAGCATAGTTATTACATACCAACCTTAGCTAATTACTACAATCCCCATTATACATACTAAATTTTATAAATAGAAACGACGTTCGACGTCGTTTTTTATTTTTATTTTTTTAAAAAAATGAAACGATGTCGGTTATTTTATAACCGAAGTCATAGCATTTATTTACAACGTCGGAAAATAACCGACGTTGTATGTCCACAAAAACCGACGTTAAAAGTGTTTCTCTAGTAGTGAGTCCACCAGCTAAAGTTATGTGTTATCTTCCAATTCTCCCAAGATTTAAGCGTATGTTTGAAAAATAATTCTGATGGCAAGCTTCGTCACCCTGTTGATTCTCGTCAATGGACAACATTTGATAATGCATTTCTTGAATTTGGCTACGAGCCGAGAAATCATAGGCTTAGACTTTGTACTGATGGTATGAACCTTCACGGGAACCTAAGTAGAAAACATAGCTCGTGGCCAGTTATGTTGGTAATTTTTTTAAACTTGGAAGATGTCTTATAGTCAGTTTAAAACTTTGGGACCATAGCTGGTAATACTCCAATACTTGAAGGACCATTGCCGATATTAATTCTTTAAGTTTTTTCACCATTAATCCATAAATTTGTATATTATTGCACTTAAAATATTATGCGTTACATTTTTATTGCATGAAAACATAAAATTGGTAATAGTCAAGTATCATTTAATGAATAATACAATCCACTACTGAAGTTTTTAAAGCTTTGACATGCACACACACATATATATTCTAGACTTTAGAATTTTTATTTATTTAAAAGTCCTTATTTTTCATTCATATACATGTTTTCATTCGGTTGCCTAGCCGGCCAGTCGCCTATACCACCATTTAAGGTGATACGTTAGGCGGTCGACCGACGCCGACGCCTAGCGCTTAGGCGGGGATTAATCGGCGTCTATGCGAGATTTTTGCAACACTGCGACAAGCGGTAACATTATTATTTCTATTTCATTATTAGGCTATAGCTTGTATTATTTATTATTCTTAGCCTATTATTTGAATTCGGGCGAGTATCTCGAGCTTTGTACGTATTGTTTTGGGCCTAGAGCCTCGAGCTAATAACACTACTATTTTACAATTCTCGTTTTGTATTCTATACCCGGTTTATAATGAACCTAGTTCCAACAAAACCATCAAAGTATTTGTTACTAGTACATTTTTGTTAAGCGTAGACACAATACAGTCGTTATACGGTGGACCATGGTTACAAAATGACGTCGTTTCAGTAAGTGGGAGAAACGGCGTTTGTTAGTCGTAACGGAGCTCCGTAACTGATACTACAGTTCATCTCAAAAGATACTGTCTCACATTTGTTTTTATATTATCGAATGAAACTATAGTTATATCAAACTGTAACATTAGTTGTGTTGAAATGTAACTGAGGTGTATATAAACTGATACTGAACAACAGTTTCACATTTGTGTTTTTATATTATCGAATGAAACTGTAGTTATATCGAAATGTAATTGTAGTTGTGTTAAAATGTAATTACTACAGTGTATATAAATTGATACTGATCTGAATAACAGTTTCACATTTTTAGGTGTATATTGTCCAATGAAATTGTAGTCATATCGAAATGATATTGTAGTTGTATTGAAAGGAAACTGCAGTGTATTATAAAATAAGTTGTAGTTGTGTTGAAAGATAACTGAATAACAAGTTCACATATTTGAGTGTATAATATCGAATGAAACTGCAGTTATATCGAAAAGAAACTGCATTTGTATTGAAATGTAACTGTAGTGTATATGAACTGAAAGTGAATGACATGGAACGGAAGTCGTTTCAGCCGTCTGTTTTCATTAATAAAAAAGACGTCGTTTTGATGCATGGTCCACAAACCATTGTGGACCGCGATCCACAGTAAAATTTGCAACACAATTATATGACATCAAATAAGTACAGTTATCAAGTTATTTTTAAAAATGTAAATGTATAGACTATCAAATTGAGGAAAAAAAATTTAAAAACAAAATTGTTTCGAACAATACTCAAATTCGAAAGAAAAACAAAAAAAGTAACCAACATGTTGCCTATGTAAAATTGATGACATTGTGTCCATTATTAGTATTGAAGATAACAGTAATCGCTATTATTTTTCTTTAACTGCCAATCCTAAAGACATGAGTATGTGATTTCCCATCAAGTTTTCGTCCCAAATAAAGACGAAAATAATCTGCGACGCTAACCCTCCTGAATTTTGCTGGGGTTTGTGAAGTTATAAGATTGCTTGCTGGACCTAACTCCCCATCCAACTTTGGGCTGTGAAACGTCGCAATAGAAACCCTCGCTTTGTCACGGCTTACTACTCCACGGTGCTCAATGCTGGGATAAATTCCATTTGTAAAAATCTGCAAGATTCACTTAATTATTCACTTTATAATTTTTAAAATTAAAAAAATTGTAATTCGATTGTATATGTTTAAGACTTTAATTTCACTTTCTCTCCAGTTCGGACAGCTCAGTTGGTCATAGGGGTGAAGTTTGGTAACAATAACTTGGAATTGAATCTTACCATCAGCCGTGTGTGGGAGCAACCTCTCAAAGTGAGGAAGACTCCTTGTACTCTCCTTGTACTCAATAAACAAAAGTCTAGACTCCGTGTTCAACTAAGTTACCGTGATTTACATCCTTTCAGATTCTCAGGACGAAAGGTGGGGTCCTTAGGGTTGGGATTCGACCTTTTGGGAACAAAAGAAAAAACAAAAGATAAACTTAATTACCTCAACACAATCCCCAACATTGACAATGAAGGCATTAGGAATGGGCACAATGGGAATCCATTTTCCATCTTTTTTAATCTCAAGGCCTTGTGTTTCATTTGCTTGAAGGAGTATGGTTAGACCACCAACATCAGAGTGAGGACTAAGGCCGATAACTTGGTCTGCTATGGGACATGGTGGATAATAGTTCATCCTAATAGACTGCATCCCATCTTCAAAAACCATATTCATTTCTTCCGCTTCTATTCCCAAATTCTTTGCCACATGGCTCAGAACCTTCATGGCAAGCTTGCTCACTTCAAGTGAGTAGGCTTCCATAGTTTCCCTGCAATAATATCCAAAAAATTGTAACATAAAGACAAAAAAAAAATTTAAAAATTACTCCCGTTAATAAGGTAATTATAGGATTCGTTCCTACTTGCTGGTCGTACTTGTTCACTTCTCGTCCTTAAGTTATAACTAACGTTGCAAATTTGCTCATTTTCTAACAAAATATTGGGGACGAAATTTGCAATGTTAGTTATAGTTTAGGGACGAGAAGTGAGCATGACCTGTTAAAAAAATGAAATTTGTAGCGTCAATTATACCTTAGGGGCAGGGACAAGAAGTGCGCACCACCAAAGCACCAACAAATAGGAATAAATACTACAATTACTCTATAACTTAGGGATGAAAAGAACAATTGTCTACAAAAAGAAGTGTTTATTTGTAATAGCGCAGCTTAGGAGATTTAATTACGTACCTAAAACTGTCTGGCAGATTAGAAAAAAGACGAGGTGATCTCATTTGGGGTGGTTGGGTTTGAATGTAAAACATATCTGCCCAGTCAAGTTTCTGTTCCTCGGATACAACAAAGGCTTGGCCATATCCCTCTACTTCCCCTTCCACCTGCCCATACTCGTTCTTCTTTACCTCCAATGGCAGATTGAAGAAGTCTTGGACCTCTCCTTTTGCTTTCTCCACCACTGAAGTGTCCACTCCATGATTTATCAGCTGCAATTCAGTTCAACCAATTCCTTTCTATTATAGATTTTACAATTTTGTTAACTAATTAAATATTGTACCGTATAAAACACTCAAGGAAATTATAAACAGTAAGGAAATGGGGGGAAATTCAAACCACATATAAAGACTCAAATATTCATATTATAAAGTTTGTGTTGGGCGGAGGCCAGTGAAGGCCAAGTCTAGCAATTTGTCTTTCGAAAATATGATGGTAATTTATAAGAAACTAAAGTTGCACATTCACGATACTAACAAATGATATCATGATCACGTCACAAATTCGGATGTTATCAAAAACAAAAACTTGTTGGATATTAGCTGTCATAGCACCCTTAATGGAAATTAATCATTCCAATACCATAATTGCATACAATAAAATTATAGGTACCAAAACTTTTTACCAAAGTATTCGCCATATTAAGTTGTACATTCTTTACTAATTATACCTTTTGACATAAGTGGTAAGGGCTTGATCCTAACAAGTGATATAGGATCACGAATTTGGGTCTTAGCAAAAGCAAAAACTTAATTGTTAGGTGAAGCAAGTCCAGCACCCCATACTAACTACAGAGTCCCAGCAAGAACAAAAACTTTACAATTAAGATTGCTGGAAGGAGGAATTGTTGGGCGGAGCAAGTCCAGCACCCCGCCGTACTAGCTATATATAGAGTCCCAGCAAGAACAAAAACTTTACAGTTAAACTGCTGGGAGGAGAAATTGTTGGGTGGAAGAAGTAGCACCAGGTACTAGGTATAGCTTTTGATGTAGTGGTAAACATTTAATCCTAACATCAAAAAAAATATTACCAGAAAGAAACCCCAATCTTTGCAGGCATAGTGCAACTTGCGACGTTCCGACTCTCCTGAATCCTCAGACATCAATTTTTGCACGTCGATCACCGGGACATCGGAGGCGGAAAATGGTCCGGCCGATACCGGAGGTTCGATATCCTGGCGTATATAACGGCTGGCTAGCTCGGCCAGGTTCTCCTCTGAGAGAAGCTGGACGCTAGGCACAGGGAGAGAGGCACCAAGGCTCTTCGCATCAGTTTCCACCATGGCCGCCATCAATCTAGATCTTCTTATTACTCTGTCTCTGTTTCTATAAGTGATCAGAAGTTGATGTTTTAGGCCAACTTATAAACTGTATGGTTAAGGGATAGCAGCCGGAAATATATATCCAACTATGGTATCCAAATAATCATATGCTAACATAATAGCCTGTTATGGTATCCAGCATTCTCGATTGAGTAATACTCAATCGAGAATGCTGGATACCACAACAGGCTATTATGTTAGGTGTATAATTATTTCGATACCATAGTTGGATATATATTAGCCGTCATATGATCGGTTCTTATATCGTGGACCGCGGTCCACAATGCATTGTGGACCGCGGATCCCCAAAACGACGTCGTTTTGATTAATGAAACATACGGATGAATTCGCGCCACTCACTTTCTTTTCATATATACTGCAGTTTCTTTTCATATATACTGCAGTTTCTTTTCATATATA
>CM008336.1:25818072-25836600 GCA_002525835.2 Ipomoea batatas | reverse complement strand
ACCGCGGTCCACAATGCAATGTGGACCACGGTCCACGATATAATTTGCGTCATATGATGGGTCTTTAATTGGATAAATAATCACTCTGTGACCAAAATTAGATATTAGCTGTCATAGCACTCATTATGGAATAAATATTAATCACTCCAATACCATAATTGCAGACCATCAAATTATAGGTACAAACTTTTTATCGAAATTATTCACCATATGATGGGATAATAAAACTATTTTTATCAATTGGTTTCCCTAAATTGGCAACCACACATTGCATTAAGATGCTTTGTCGAGCTGGGGTATGGGGAGCTCTTCGGGTCGCAAATTTTATCGTGGACCGCGGTCCACCAAGCATTGTGGACCAAGTGACAAAACGACGTCGTTTTGATTAATGAAAATAGACAGATGAAACGGCATTCATTCCACGCAACTGCAGTTGGGGCTGCAGTATCAGTTCAACACAACTGCAGTATCAGTCAACACAACAACTGCAGTATCAGTTCTGCAACGCCCTCAACATAACTGCAGTATCAGTTCAACACAACTGTAGCATCATTTGAAATGAACTGTAGTATCAGTCACGGAGATTTACGGGAACTGTTTCACCTACTTATTGAAACGATGTCGTTTTGTGACCTTGGTCCACAGTATAAGGACTGCATTGGAGTTGGGGATTCAACCTTTTGGGGGAAAACTGAATTTATTTATTAATAAAATAGAAAATACTGTTTTCAAAAAAAAAAAATAGAAAATACTCAATAGATGTGTCTTTAATTAGATAAATATATAACCACTCTGAGGCCAAGATTGGATACCATAACAGGCTATTATATTAGGTGTATAATTATTTCGATACCATAGTTGGATATAAATTAGATATCATATGATGTGTCTTTAATTGGATAAATAACCGAGACCCGTATTGAATATTAGTTGTCATAAATAACAAAATTGTTTATCAAAATTATTCACCATCTTTTTTTTTTTTTTTGAAAATAATTATTCACCATCTAATATAACAATAAAACTTATTTTTGTCCATTGGTTACCCTAAATCTGTCATCCCACCTTACATTAAAAAAATAATCTATTTATTAATAAAATACAAATAATATATTTTCACTTCAAATATTAAGAATTTGGTGAAAATGGTTGGTCCCTATAACTTGATCCAATTGGATATTAGCGATACAATGTGTAAGACCACTCCAATAACATATAATTGAATATTAATAAATTTCAGATCACATGTACAGCTACTCTCATACATTACTAAATATTAGATGTCATAGCAGCTGTATGTATATCGGATTCGGATAACAACACCCCCCCCCCCCGGGGCCCTCTCCCTATTACCCCAAAGTTTATTCAAGTATTTGGGATAATTTAGCTATTTAGTATTTAAATTCTTAACATTTTAATTAATAAATACTTATAATTATTTTAATTTACTAGATTTTAAAAACTTCTTCATAACATTCATAGTCATGATTATTGTCATCAAGATTCACCATTGTTTTAGTTCCTCTCTTTGCTACTTGTAAATTGATTTAGATTGTACTTTCTCATATTATATTTGTATATCTAGAAACATTATATGTAAATCTAGGTTATATCCCTTTTTAATTGAAATAAATTTGAGCTTATTATTATTGAAAAAATCCCAACATTTACACTCTGTTGTGATTATATTCAAACCTTTAAAATTTGACAATTTCATACCAACCATTTATATTAGGGAAAATGGTCAAATAGGCCCTCAATCTTTAGCTGACAATTCAATTAACCCCCTAAACTTTTTAAAGGTGCAATTACACCCAACAACAATTTATTTTGATTCAATGAAGCCCAAAAATCGGTTAATAACTTGCTATTACATATTATTAGTGTTTCGGTCACTCTCTAGCAAAATTTTAGGCAAAAAAAGTGACTGGCAACTGTTGAACGGTCGCTAGTCACAGAGAAAACACCAAGGTCGCCATAGCAGAGTTTCAAGGCCAGGACACCATCAACGAGACCGCTAGCCTCCAATCACGCCCCATTGCCTTTGAACGCCAGAGATCAAGAGACAAAGAGCATCCAGAGAAATACGCCAAATTCTGCAAGAAACTTCAAGGATAGCACCCACTCAAAATGGTCGGAAAATGCAAGGCACGCCGAAGAACATCATCCATACCCAAACTCCATGTTACCATTAAGGAGAAGGCGACCCAGATCTGGGTTGCATAATCCGGCGAGAAGGCAACCTACTAGATTTGGTTCACCTTCTCCAGCAACAAGGCGACCTTGGTGTCTTCCCCGTGACCGGCGACAACTCGTCAGTCGCCGATCACTTTTTTTTGCCTGAAATTTCGCCAGAACCCTATTGACCTGTAATAGTAGATCATTAACCGGTTTTTAGGCTTTATTGCATCAAAATAAATAATTTATGGGTGTAATTGCACCTTTAAAAAGTTTAGGGGGATAATTGACTTTTCAGTTAAAATTTGATGGTCTATTTGACCTTTTTCCTTTATATTATATTTTGTAGCAATTTTTACCTAATTATACCACTACCCAACCTACATTAAGATAGCCTGGCACAAATGTATTGAGTTAGATTATTATTTGGAAACTAAGCGTGCACATCTTTTCCAATTTATGTTGAATTGCAAACTAGTGAAAATTGTCTTCTTCTTCTACTTTGCTTAGTTTTTCAACTTGAGATTCTTTATTTTTAAAAATATATTTAATTATTAAGGGTGTGTTTGGAAACCCGGAAAATGATTTCCGGAAATCATTTTTCGGGTTTTCTGTGTTTGGGAGAACTTGGAAAATATGGTCAACGGAAAACAATTTCCGTTGACCAAGGAAAATAAGGCTAAAATTCCGGAAAACAACTTCCGGAAAAATTTTCCGGAAGTCATTTTCCAGAAGAAAAATACGCACGCATAGCTGGCTGGAATAGAAAAAGTGATGGGGAAACACATGGTTTTCGGCGAAAACGATTACAGGTTTCCGCCGGAAACCAGAGCAGTTGCTCTAATTTCCGCCATAGACCAGTCTGGTCTATGGAGGAAACCAGAGCAACTACTCTGGTTTCCATTGTTCCTGGCGGACCCGGAAATCTGTTGAGTACGTTGTTTTTTTTTTTTTTTTTTTTTGATAGAGGACTGAAAATAGTCATTACCATAATAATATTATAACCAAAGGGGATGTTTCGAAATAAAAAAAATTAAAATGAACTGTCATGAAATTAACTCTGATAACAAATAAGTTTTTGAATTATTTAAAGAAATCAAACTAAAATAATAATAATAACAACCGTGAGACTACCCAACTAAAATTGATGATGTTACTGGTTTTTAATTGATGTGTCATGGTACACATGGCATCCAACAACAACAGCAACAATATCATCAGCCAATTTTATAGGCATCAACATGTGATTTCCCATCAAGTTTTCGTCCAAGAAAATGGCGAAAATAATCCATTACGCTAACCCTCTTGAATTTTGCTGGAGTTTGTGGGGTGATAAGGTTACTTGCTGGACCTAGCTCACCATTCAACTTTGGGCTGTGAAATGTTGCAATAGATATCCTCTCTTTCTCTCGGTTTACTACTCCTCTATGCTCAATGCTGTTATAAATTCCATTTGTAAAGATCTGCAAAATTGATTAAATTTCTAAAAATCTTGTAATTCAATAATATAAGTTTGAGATATATTATGCTTATAATTACTTCTTAGGGACCACCCATCATGTGACGGTTGTAAATTAACTTAACCATAAAGTTCTTTAATTATCTGGTTGTCATATCTTACTTAAAATCAATCTATTGGTGATAAGTGGGTGGACGTTAACCATTTAACCACATCCCTCCATAATAAGTCATAGAGCCCACGTCTCAAATTGAGCAGAGGTTGAACTCAGCCAACCCGACCGACGCCCAACAAAAGTCTTAGGTTAAATTCACGTTTCCTACGTACTATTGTATCAAAAATAAATAAAAATAGTTTAATTACCTCCAAAGAACCCCCAATGTTGACAATAAAGGCATTAGGAATTGGTACAATGGGAACCCAAATCCCATCCTTTTTTATCTCAAGACCTTGTGTTTCATTTGCTTGAAGGAGTATAGTTAGACCGCCTGCGTCAGAGTGAGGGCTAAAGCCCAAAACAAGTTCTGGTTGGGGGCATGGTGGATAATAATTCATTCTAATTGACTGCATTCCTTCTTCAAAAAGCATACTCATTTCTTCATCTTTTATTCCCAAAATTTTTGCCACAAGACTTAGAATCTTCATGGCAAGCTTGTGCACTTCAAGTGAGTAGGCTTCTATAGTATTCCTGCGCGGTCCAAAAGTATAACAACTAATGTTTGTGCGTATGCATGTATTCTATCATTAGAAAAAAATAATAATAATGCTTGTTCGGAGCAGCTACAACCAAGTTAGTTAGCTAGACTGTTGACTTGGTACCACAAGGTTACAAATTTAACTCTCGATTGAAGTAGCCTATTGGTCTTTTTTATTTGAGCTGGTCAGCTATGGACAACCTAGGCTGATTTATCTCATTGTGATCCTTTTCCATCTAAGGTCACAAAGCAAGATTTACCCATTGCATATGATGTTGGCTTGGTACCACAAGGTTACAAATTTGACTCCCGACCGGAGAAGCCAATTGGTCTTTTTGATTTCAATCGGTCAGTTATGAGCAACCTAAGCTGGTTTACCTCATTATGGTCCTTTGCTAGCTAAGGTCACAAAGCAAGGTTTACCCATTGCATATGTTGTTGACTTGGTACCACAAGGTTACAAATTTGACTCCCAACTGGAACAATCTATTAGTCTTTTTGGTTTGATCCAGTCGGACGATCTATGCTAATTTACCTTATTGTAGTCATTTGCCTGCTAAAGTCACAAATAAGACTTACCCAGTACATACTCTCGAATAGTGACGGTTGGTTTCACTCGTAATCCGAAAAGTGTTTGTTTGTAAGATATTAGGAGGTTTAATTACCTGAAAGCCTCTGGTAGATTAGGAAAAATTCAAATCACATATGCAACCTCTAATATATTCAGAAGGAGAAGAAGGAGCTCTTACCGGCTTAATTCATTTATTCAGTAGGTAGTATTTGGAAAAAAAAAAAATCAAGGTTCAAAATTTGACAGCGATAATGTGGGGATTATGCTTAAAGTAGACAGATCCCTTGTGCGTGACCACTGAATTATTTACAACTTCCCAAATATTCTATTAGACTGAGATTTGGGGCCTTTTAGATTGGGGATTCAACCTTGGGAGAACAAGAATAATCCTACATTAATTTTGGTCTCTCAAGCTATTAAGCAATCTAGTTCCTTATTTTCAATAGTAAAAACATTTGAGAACCACGTTGAGTAAAATTGAAAATGAATCAAAAGACAGTATTTTGGAGAAAAGATCAAAGTTCAAAACTCGGCAACAGCAGTGTGTGGATTATGTCCATTGTTCTTGTGCACACCTGCATTTAGCCTTGCCCAAATTAAAGTAGTTACCATGATTTACATCCTATATATCACATGCTATGTGAAGGCCTTTGGAGTTGAGTATTCAACCACAAAAGTGGAATTATTCCTATATATATTATTATTATTATAAAATACTTTCCCCAAAAGTCCAAAACCCATTATCATAAGTATTTGATATTCATTCTGATTCTGATTCTGATTCTGATTCCATGTGCGAACAAAACACACCCATAATGTTAATCCTGTTCTACTAAATATTAATCAAAACAGCAAAAATAAAATGTAAATATGTATGTACTTGAGTGTGAGTCAAAGAGGTTGGTTATAACCTGAAAGAAACCCCAATCTTTGCAGGCAAAGTGCAGCTTCTGAAGTTCAGAATCTCCTGAATCCTCACCCAGTAACTTTTGCATGTCGATCACCGGCACATCGGAGGAGGCGGAACACGATGCCGCCGCCGGAGATTCGATATCGTCACGAATATAACGGGTTGGAAGCAGGGTGGGGTTCTCCTTTGCTAGCTGCTGGACGCTAGGCACCGGGAGTGATGATGAGCAACCAAGGTGGACTAGCGCATCATCATCAGTTTCCACGGCGGCCGCCATTGATGAATATTCTTATTTCTTATTGTATGGATCGGATTCGGATATATATAAATGTCTGTTTCAAGTTTCAACTCTCATCTATCACAACTTTATATTTTTGTCCAACTCACACTCTACGTGTGGTGGAAAAAGGAAATAACCATGTTCCGCCAATAAGAAACTAAAGAAGGTTCCTTCATATGTTTTTTTAATGGAAAAAAAAATGTAATTTTAGTCCCTCAATTATACGTTACTAATGATTTTAGCCCCTAACATTTTATGATTGCAATATACATCTCTAACTCTTCAAAAAAGTTGATTCCAATATACATCTCTAACTCTTCAAAAAAGTTACAGTTTTAACCCCTGGAGCAACAAAATGATTAAACTCCATTAAAATTTTACTTAGTGCACGGGCATTTTAGTACTTTTTAATGTTTCTTCTTTAATTATAATCTTGTTTAGTCAAGGGACCATTTCAGCCATCACATGCACAATTTTCTCTGAAAAGTTAATTACTGAAATAGTGCCTTGACTATAGCAAAATTACCAATTTGGTCCGGAATTAACGGCAAAAACAAACAGATGATCAAATAGGTTAAGATTTTTAAAGTTGATGGACTTAATTGGTAAAAATAAAATAATCAATGACCAAATTGATAATTTTGCTATAGTCAATGAATTATTTCGGTAATTAACTCTAATAAAATTGTTAATAGAAGGGCCAAAACTCCACAATTATCACTTTACTACTAATTAACTCAAGAAAAATTATAAATGATGACACCTATAACAAACACTAAATTTATTATTATTGTATGATTTATCAACTAAAAATGCAACTCTACTTAAATCAATAACATTAGGCTCCAGCTTTGGTGTCATTGACATGGTTGGCCTAGCCAATGATGCAATACCATTAAAGTATCAAACCATATATCTAGTACGTTACCGTACACTTTTTATTATTAAGTTATAACCTCAATCCATATAAACTAAAATTTAGTTGACCAAATCGATTTAATTCCTTATAAAACAAACTTTGACATCCTTTACAATTATGGAATACAGTTCATATATTTGACCTGCTCCCTTATGCAAGACAACTTTAGACAATGTTTAAAACCATTGTAGTTAAATTCCATTTTTTTATTATTGACTCATCATGTGCAATTATTCTGATTATTACAGTCAGTAAACCAGCGGCAATGTGGAGCAACCTCTCAAAGTGAGGGGCTTATGGGGCTCCTTGTGCGTAGTTGATCTACATCCTTCTAGATGTTCTCTTGGAGCATGAGGGGCTCTTGGAGTTGGGCCGGGATTCTCAACCTTTTGGAAACAAGAACAATGAGGATTTAAATGCATTTAATTGTCGGTAAAAGCATCAATATCAAAGGTTATTTGGGGGTCTTTGAAACAGTGCACGGATTTTTAAGCAACCCGCACCACACATGTGTGGCTACAACCAATGCGCCCAACGGGCACGTGTACTGCACCCACCCGTTAGGCGCGTCTGACAAAGCCTTTAATTTTTTTTTTTAAAATCAAATTTGTTTTGTTTTTTTCCCCTCACTTCATTTTTCTTTTCTAATTACACTTACAAAAACTTTCCAAAAACTACAGCTCTAATGAAAGGACACATAGAAACCGTACCATTTGTTACTTCACAACCAGGGCCAGTTTTTTAATTTGGGTGGCCCTGTGCTGGTAAATAAGTGAGGTATAAATAAACTGCGAATTGAAGAAAAATTGCAAAGAGAAAAATGCAAAAGAAATTAATTTTGGACCAATATAATCACAAATGCATATACTAACTATTAGGCTAGGGTTGGACTAGGGGCCCCCAAAATTATGGGGCCCTATGCGGTCGCACATCTTGCACGCCCTAAAATCCGGCCCTGCTTCACACCAAAGCCTTGCTCATCAGTATCCAAGGGGCTGCCATTGATGAATCTTGATAGATCTTATTGTATGGATATAATTAAATATAATGTCTGTTTCAACTGTATCACAAGTTTATATTTTTTGCCAACTCACACTTTACGTGTGGTGGAGGAGGGAAATAACCATGTTCCGCCAATAAGAAAGTAAGAAAGGTTCCTTCAAACAAATAAAAAAATAAAAGAAAGGAAATATTAAACAAAACGGAGTAAGGGACTTCTTTTTTTTTTTTTTTAAGTACTATTGACTCTGTTACAATGTAGAATATGTTTATAGCTACATTCTCAACCAAATGAAACACAAAGAGTCAATATCACCTCCACTAAGCCTCAAACTCACCCCCTCCAATGTGGGAGTGCAACCGGGTGCCACTAGACACAATGTCTTTGGTGGGAGTAATGGACTAGGTATAGTAAAATAATGTAAAACTTTTGGCTCCTTTGTTAGCAAGGACGGAGCCAGGAATTGCTTTCAGTGAGGGCGAAACATAAAAAAGATAGTTCAGAAAATGAAACCATTAAAAGAATATATTCATAAAACACATAATATTTATATAGGGAAAAAATAAAACACATCAAAACTTTATATATAAAAATATTCATAACAATATATAAAATATAATTAATTTGATAAAATAATTCAAATAGAAAATACATTATAAATTACACATCTCATTATTCATTTTTAATATAGTCATAAATATTGTTGAATATAGGCGAAAAATAAAAGAAATCAAAACCTTATAAAAATATTCCTAACAATATATGAAACATAATTAATTTGATAAAATAGTTGAAATATAAAACACATTATAAATTATACATCTTATTATTTCATTTTTAAAAAGTTTATATATATATATATATATATATATATATATATATATATATATGTTCAAATGTGGCTACGCCTTCCCGTGCGGTTTACACCACTCAATGTTAAGAAATGCACCACAATGAAAATGCATAAAAACACCTCATAACTCCCTTGTTTCTAATTGTGCATTTCTGAACACTGTGTGATGTATTTTTTCATACGTAGTGGTGTGTTTTTGGTGATGTGTACCTAATAGTGCATATTTTGTGTGGTGTATTTTTTAACATTGAGTGGTGTAAACCGCATCGACCGCACAGGAAGGCACGGTCACACCACCTTATATATATATAATTGTTTACTTTCATATTGAAAAAGTTATGAAGATTTGTTTGATATCACATATAATTAAAATTAAAAGTATACAATTGGATAATTGTAATCATTATTGAAAAAAATGTTGGTGTAGCATTAAAGCATTACGTGTACGATGATGTTTTTGTTATTAGGTGTAATGTCACATCCGGCATTAGAAGTTTATGTAGTATTTGGATTCAATGAACAGATTTCTGTACATTTGGCTACTCAAGAGTCAAGACTGACTGATGCGGAACATGATTTGAAGAAATAACAGTACAATGGTCACATGTAGGAAATCTAAGAGACATGGAGTTTTGGCGCAAATTATATTGTGGATCATGATCATGGCTGATACTGTAGTTGTGTTGAATGGATAGTGCAGTTGTGTTGAAAAAATACTGTAGTTGTGTTGAAAGGAAACTGTAATTGCGCGGAACAGAGACCGTTCATCCATTCAACACAACTGCAGTATCAGTTTAACACAACTGCAGTTCCAGATGGATGACACGCCTCTGTTCCACGCAATTGCAGTTCCCTTTCAACACAACTGCAGTATCCGTTCAACACAACTGCAGTATCAGTTCAACACAACTGCAATATCAACCATGATCCATGGCCCATGGTATAAGGATTGGAGTTTTGGTGGCTACTCTTATTGAAAATTTGGATTAGCTTTAAAATGTTATTTATATTTCCAATTCTCATTATGTTCATTTTATAGTTTCCATGTATGCTTTTAATTTTTGCAACTCTTCAACTTTTCTAGTTTCCTATTTAAATAGACTTTGTATTCTGGAACTTCAGTTTTTGAATACAATTTGAAAGTTTCTAAGTTATTAACAAAACAACAATAACAACAAAATCATCAGCCAATTTTATAGGCATCAACATGTGATTTCCCATCAAGTTTTCGTCCAAGAAACTGACGAAAATAATCCATTACGCTAACCCTCTTGAATTTTGCTGGAGTTTGTGGGGTGATAAGGTTACTTGCTGGACCTAGCTCACCATTCATCTTTGGGCTGTGAAATGTTGCAATAGATATCCTCTCTTTCTCTCGGTTTACTACTCCTCTATGCTCAATGCTGCTATAAATTCCATTTGTAAAGATCTGCCAAATTGATCTAATCACTGTTAAATTTCTAAAAATCTTGTAATTCGATAATATAAGTTTGAGATATTACATGAAATTAAAAGTTGATGGGTATGGCTGTTGTAAGTCAAGCCCACTTAACCACAAAATTTTGTGGCTATCTTGTTGGCATAGGTAGACATTAACCATTTAACCACGTCTCTCCATAGTAGTCTGATTTTTTATCACAAAGTCCAGTCGCACATGCTTAATTCGGTCGTTCCACTAATCCCCTCTCGGGATTGGATTTGACCCGACCTACGCCCACATCCCATCTGGGAATGGTCTCGGTTTTCGCCACAGTGCCACGTCTCGAATCGAGCAGGGCTGAATTCGGCCAATCCAGCCGACCCCAACAAAAGTCTTAGGTTAAATTCACATTACCTACGTACTATTGTATCAAAAATAAATAAAAATAGTTTAATTACCTCCAAAGAACCCCCAATGTTGACAATAAAGGCATTATGAATTGGCACAATGGGAATCCAAATCCCATCCTTTTTTATCTCAAGACCTTGTATTTCATTTGCTTGAAGGAGTATGGTTAGACCGCCTGCATCAGAGTGAGGGCTCAAGCCCAAAACAAGTTCTGGTTGGGGGCATGGCGGATAATAATTCATTCTAATTGACTGCATCCCTTCTTCAAAAAGCATACTCATTTCTTCAGCTTTTATTCCCAAAATTTTTGCCACAAGGCTTAGAATCTTCATGGCAAGCTTGTGCACTTCAAGTGAGTAGGCTTCTATAGTATTCCTGTGTGGTCCAAAAGTGTAACAACTAATGTTTGTGCGTATCTATTCTATCATTAGAAAAAGAAAAAAAAAAGTGCTTGTTCGGAGCAGCTTGCTCCACCTAAGTTGGTTAGACTACTTGGTACTACAAGGTTAAAGACTTGACTCCCAAATGGAGCAGCATATCAGTCTTTTTTATTTGAGCTAGTCAATTATGTGTAACCTAGACTGGTTTACCTCATTGTGGTCGTTTGCCAACTAAGGTCACAAAGCAAGGTTCACCCCGTGCGTATGTTGTTGACTTGGTACCACAAGGTTACAAATTTGACTCCCAATCGGAGCAGCCTATCGGTCTTTTTTATTTCAGCTGGTCAGTTATGGGTAATCTAAGCTGGTTTACCTCATTGTCATCATTTGCTAGCTAAGGTCACAAAGCAAGGTTTACCCATTGCATATGCTGTTGACTACTTGGTATCACAAGGTTACAAATTAGACTCCCAACTGGAGTAGCCTATTAGTCTTTTTTGTTTGATCCGGTCAGTAGTTATGGACAACCTAAACTGGTTTACCTCATTATGGTCCTTTACAGGCTAAAGTCACAGGACAGAGTTTACTTAATGCATACTCTCCGATAATAACTGCAGATTTCTCTCGTCATCCCAAAAAAGTGTTTGTTTGTAAGATATTAGGAGGTTTAATTACCTGAAAGCCTCTGGTAGATTAGGAAAAAGTTGAGGTGATCTCACTTGTAGTGGTAGGGTTTGAATGTAAAACATATCTGCCCAATCAAGTTTTTGCTCCTTAGATACAACAAATTGCTGACCGTATCCTTCTCTTTCCCCTGCCACCTGCCCATACTTGTTTTGCTTTACTTCTAATGGTAGATTGAAGAAGGCCTGGGCCTCGCATTTTGCTTTCTCCACCAATGAAGAATTCACTCCATGATTTATCAGCTGCACTTCATTTCAATTAATTACTTTCTACTTTACATTATTATTATGTTAACTAATTATAAAATCGATGTAGGTGTTCACTGTTCAGGCCAGGTACGTAGAAGGAAAATACTTGATGTACTTCCAAAACTTTATTTCCAATTTTTATTTTTACTTGTGTTCAAATTTGATTGGAGGAAGAAAGAAATGAATGAATAAACATCATGACACCATACTAAATTGAGCAACCAAAACATACCAAATCATAGGGAGTATAAAATGAGAGTGCAAATTGGAAGTACATGTAGAATTACTCTTCGTAAAATTTTGAAAATGCCTATAAAACGTCGATTGAAAATTTGTACAACGATGTATTGATGAAGTGGTAAAACACTTCAATTTCACAATTCTAATTAATTAACCTAACTAGTTCATTTTTTAGGCACTATAATCAGACCCAAAAATTTGTCCCACTTTTACTCATAGATAATGACCCTATTTGGTAAAAGGCAAAAATTTGTGTGAGACTGTTTCACCGTGAGACTGGTTGGTTTGGGTTGAGTCAAGATGCACATGTAATACTTATATGCACAAAGCTCAAATGTAATACTAATCATCATGAATAAAATTTTTGGTAGTTATAAGGGTAAATGTAATAATTTAAGGAAAAATACAATACTTTAAGGAAAATACAATACTTTTACATTTCGATTTAAAAGTATATATTACATTTTTCCTCAAAAGCATTATATTTTCCCTTATAAGGGGCACTTGTCATCAACATTACTCATTAGGAAAAATGTATTACTTTTTCTCTTATAAGTAACAAAAATTGTATTCTTGATTAATATTATATTTGAGCATATAAGTATGACATTTGCATGTTGCTCCGACCCGACCCGACCATTCTCACGAATAAGGATCCGTGAGACGGTCTCACACAAGTGTGACCCAAGCAAAAACTTGTGTGAGACCGTCTCACGGAAGCAGGTAGGATCTTTGATTAATGAGGTCAAAGATCCGACCCATTAATCAAATATTTGATCCGTCCACGGATTGAGACCCGTGAGATGGTCTCACAGAAGTGTTGCCCTAATTTACATCTATCACATGCTCTGTTAGGCCAAGGTGCGGGGACCTCAGGGGTTGGAGATTCAATCTTTTTGGAAAAGAAAATGAGTGCATGCTAAAATAGATAATAGCTAACAATTGAGAGACACAAGTGTGATTATTCCTATATATATTATTATATATAATTTTAATCCTGGTTTACTAAATATTAATCAAAAAAAGCAAAAATTAAAATGTAAATATGTACTTGTGTGTGAGTCAAAGAGGTTGGTTATAACCTGAAAGAAACCCCAATCTCTGCAGGCAAAGTGCAGCTTCTGAAGTTCAGAATCTCCTGATGAGTCCTCACACAGTAACTTTTGCATGTCAATCACCGGCACATCGGAGACGGAAGATGATGCCGCCGGAGATTCTATATCGTCACGAATATAACGGGTTGGAAGCAGGGTGGGATTCTCCTTTGCTAGCTGCTGGACGCTAGGCACTGGGAGTGATGAGGCACCAAGGCTTTGCGCATCACTTTCCACGGCGGCTGCCATTCACTATATGATCAATATTCTTGATCGATCTTCTTATTGTACGTATGGATATAAATGTATGTTAGTTTCAACTCTATCACAATGCAAGTTTATATTTTTGGCTAACTCATCACATTGTACGTGCGCAAATTTTACAGTGGACCACGGTCCACAATGCAGGGTAGTCCATGTATCAAAAAGACGTCGTTTTGATTAATGAAAAAAACAGCAGAAACGGCATCCGTTCCGCAAAAAGTAACTGTGTATATAACATATCCAGTTTCTTTTTCTTTTTTTTGGGTGAATCTACGAGGTGTTCCGAATTTTTCTCCGTCCGTCCTACGGTCCGGGTCCACCCGACTAATTCCTATTCGTTCCGATAGTAGTTGATGTTCTCGTTAAAATGTGAAACTTTAAAAAAAATAAAACTAAAAACAAAATATTATTGTTAGGCTTCCATATTCAAAAAGTTATAACTGAGTAAAAGTATAACAACAAAAACAATAATATTATTATTATTATTATTATCGTTGTTATTATTATTATTATTATTATTATTATTATTATTATTATTTTGTTGGATGTTAGGTGTGATGTCACATCTAAGTAAAAGTATAATTGGATTATTTTTACTTATTGAAAAAAAAAAAATGTTAGGTGTAGCATTAAAGCATTATTGTACTATTTGGATTCAACGCACAGATTTCAGTACATTCATCTACCCAAGTAGTGAAGAATGAACAAAGTATTGTTAAAAATCAAACTCATGGCGTTAAGATATAAGAATGATATTTCACCAAAGGAAAATGGTATATGTACTCCTATGGAGTAAAACTCCCGTCACATGTCTTTATTTTATTGGAGGAAGATGAAAAGAAAGTAATAAAACCTGTGGCCCACATCATTTTGAATGAATAAGGAGTGACATGTAAGCAGAGAGTATAAAATGGAGTAGAATGTAGGAGTATGTGTAGTATTACTCTTCACCAAATTAAATCACTCCTTTTGATGTAATTTTCAAATCAAAGAGCAACTATATCAAATAAATCTTTGCACAGTTTCTTATGTTACAAATATGCGAGAGAGTGCGGAGATAAAAAAAATAAAGAAAAAGAAAACAAAAAGTAACTACAACTGACATTCTAACCCAAAAACAGTATAAAAAAAAAAAACAACAACAACAAACAAACAAACTACTTGATAAGCAACGCGTGCACTACACGCGCCCGACTGGGCGTTGTTGTGCGTAAAACACGCATAGTTACGCATGTTTGTTTTCAATTTGCACTGTTTTAAAAACCCACACTTGCAGGGCAATTTATTTTTTCTTTCTTTTACTTTCTCTTTCCTCCAACTCACTATATACTATTCCAAAAGTCCAAGAAGTCCATTGATATGGATGCTCTATGTAGTTTAAGAGCATGGCCAATAATTAAAGCTTTTTTTGGGTGGGGTGGAGGTGGGAGGGTAGGAGAAAGAAAAGTAAGGACGTTGAAGGATTATGAGTTTTTTGGGGGTCTAATGGCAAATAAAAAGGAAAAAAAAAAGAGCTACTTGATGCGTGTCTAGCGCATTATTATAGGGGTGTAAACGAGCCGAGCCGAGCCCGAACTTAGGGGTGCTCGAGCTCGAGCTCGACTCGGAACATGAGAGCTCGAGCTCGGCTCGAGTTCGATCGAGCTCAAAAAATGAAGCTCGAGCTCGGCTCGTCTTATTTTCGAGCAGCTCGAGCTCGGCTCGATTGGCTCGATTGTTCGAACTCGAGCTCGAGCCAAATATCGACTCGTCATGGCTCGTCGTCTGCTCATTCAGCGGCGGCGACGGAAGCGAGCGGCGACGGAAGCGAGAGGTGTCGATCTTTGCTCGTCTCACGTCTGCTCACTCTGCTGTTGTGATGTTGTTCCGTCGAGCTTTGTTGCGGACTTGCGGGGGCGGGAAGCGGCGGCAGCGATGGGAAGCTACGGCGGGAAGCAGCAGCGGCTGGTCGATCTTTGATGCGTCGGCGACGAAAGCGGCGAGTTCTGCTCAGTCAGCGGTGGTCGATCTGCTCGGTGATGTTCGGTCGGCGATGTACTGCTGCAGTCGTCTGCTCACTCGTGATGTTCGATCGGCGATGTTCGGTCTGTTCGGTCGGCTGGTCGATTTGTTGCGTCGGCGACGGACTCACGGAAGCGAGAGGTGTCGACTGCTGAGTGCTGAACTGCTTACTGCTCCCAATGCTCCGTGATGCTGCGTCGGCGGCTGAAGTGCTGAAGCTTAAGCATTTAGATTTAGGGTTAAGTACTTATGTATTTATATTTACTCTTTAATCTTTATTATATATATATATATATATATATATATATATATATTATAATATTATAATATGTTTGGCTCGCGAGCGGCTCGACGAGCCACGAGCCTAAAATATTTAGGCTCGAGCTCGGCTCGAGCTCGAAGTTGACCGAATTCGAGCCGAGCTTTGACCGAGTGGCTCGCGAACGGCTCGACTCGTTTACACCCCTAATCTCCCCCTACATTATTAGCAGCATTGCAATTTATATCGTGGATCAAAGTCCACATAGCATTATGGATCCTTAATCAAAACGACGTCTTTTTTACATTTAAGCTTTAACAGAATCTGTAGTTTCCCATTTTTCATGTTTCGACACAAATTTTAATTACTCTAGGTACAAAATCAATACTTTTAAGGTACAGAATTTCATAATAAGACGAGACACAAAAAACTCACAACACGAAAACATGATATATATTTACTTATTCTCAAATCTGATTTATGTAGATAATATATGTCCTATACTTTAAAAATTTAGGTGCGTGGTTTGTGTTTTTAATGTGCTTTGTCTGTGTGCTTAAGATGCGTGGTTTAATTTGTATACTTTTTTTTTTTTTTGAAAACCACCAATGCGGTGAAATAGATTAAATCAACTCGGAAATAGAGTCAGGGGGGACAGTGTTCCAAAACAAAGCAGAATTCTGCGAGAAGGCCATCGTTGCAAGAACGTGAGCCCCTCTATTTGTAGATCTAGGAATATAACTAACTGAGCAATCGGTAAACGTAGACATAATCGCCCTAGCGGCATCAATAGAGAAACGAACATATGAAAATAAACTAGGAGCCGGTGATGTTAAATAGTTCTTGAGCGTAGAACAGTCGGTGTAGATGTGGACAGATTCCAGACCCCGATCCTTCAGCCAAGAGAGCGCTTCTTTACATGCAAGAGACTCCGCCATCAGAGGTGACGAGCATGGTGGTAGATGACCGTTGAACGCCGCCAAGAAAACACCGTCGTGCGAGAGGAGGACCGCCCCCACCGTGGCGCTGTTGAGTTGCGGACGGAAACCTGCGTCGACAAAGCAGCACGGGGCTGGTGATTGCGGATGCGTGACTGCAAGTGATGGCTGCTGAGGCTGAGCTCGCGTGACATGAACCTGCCCCCACGCAACCGCCGCTGCATGTGCCTTCCGCCACACACTCGCCGGGCGCTGCAAACAACCATCCCAAACCGCCGAATTCCGTGCTTTCCAAATGTGATAAAGAACAGCTATAACAAAAACAATGTTGTCTTGCGTTAACATAGTAATCACACCATCAAACCAAGCACCAAAGTCATGAGCAGTCACACTAGGCATATTTAGAGAAGACTCATTCCAAATAAGAGTTGAATATTCACACAAAACAAGTGAGTGCATTGTATTTTCATGCATAAGTCCACACATCGGGCATGCTGGGTCAATCTCCATCCTCTTTATAATCAGATTTGTTGTGGTAGGAAGGGTATTGGTTAGGGCTCTCCAAATAAAAGTTCTCCATTTAGCTGGGCATTTGATTTTCCAAAGATGTAGCCATTTATCAAAAACACCCGGGGCATGATCAAAGGTACTCATATAGCGCCTATATCCATCCTTAACAGAATAGTTGCCCCCCGGGTCTCCCAACCAAAACCAGCCATCCTCATATTGTGGGGAAATTGGTATTTTCAAAATGCGTTGTACATCACTTTGGTGGAAAATATCTCGTACAAAGTCTTGATCCCATGAACCCGTAGAAGGGTCAATAAGACCAGAGACCAGCGCACCACTCAATTCCTGAGGCATAATGGTGTGAACCATCGGGTCTGGATCATCAGGGAGCCAGGGATGTCCCCAAATCAAAGTTGACTTTCCATCTCCAATCCTCCTGCGAACCCCATTGCAGAGCATACCATGTGCAGCCATAATACTTCTCCAGCAAAAACTTGGGTTACTACCCAGAGTGGCATCAATAAAAGAAGTTTTAGGATAATACCTGGCTTTATAAATCCTTGCAACCAAAGAGTGATGCCTTGTCAGAAAACGCCAGGCTTGCTTGCCTAACATTGCCAGATTAAAAGCTCTCAAATCCTTAAATCCCAAACCCCCATACTTCTTTGGAATACACAGACGATCCCAGGCTTTCCAATGTATACCAGTATCATTCCCAGTCCTCCACCAATAACGGTTCATGGCTCTCTCGATGGATTTGCAAACAGAATCAGGAATTAAGAACACGCTCATCGAGAATGTGGGCATAGATTGTGCCACACTCTTAAGGAGCACCTCCTTACCTGCTTGTGAAATCAGCTTTTTACTCCATGAACCAATCCTGTGCTTGATCCTGTCTTCAATATATGAAAAAACTGCTTTCTTCTCCCTCCTTATGAAAGAAGGCAGCCCCAAATACTTACCGAAATTAGGAGCCTGAACCACATCAAAAAGTGCAGCTGATAAACTTTATTGTTATTGTTATTTTAATAATCTTTTTATAGTTAATTTGTAATAATTGATTAATTTTTATCTATTTTTATTTATTATTGCTATAAGTAGTTTTTAATAATATTGTTAATCTTTAAGGGTTGTTTTTGTTATTTAATTAAGTTTGTTATTAAAATTTGTCAATCCAATAATTTCTTAACTTAATAATAATAATAATAATAATAATA
>CM008336.1:25801768-25811993 GCA_002525835.2 Ipomoea batatas | reverse complement strand
TGTAGTACAACTTCTTAGTTAAATCAGTCAAAATTAACTTATCAGCTATATTACAAAACAGAGCACATATATATCAATCCAATATATTTTCTAAAGTATTACATCAACATCCTATATTATACCGGCATTAATATCCTAAATTAAAAAGTTAATTAGGAGGAGTAATAAGAGGTGAGGTTTGTTATAACCTGAAAGAAACCCCAATCTTTGCAGGCAAGGTGCAACTTCTCAAGTTCCGAAGAATCTCCGCCTGAGTTTTCTGAGAGTAATTTTTGCAGGTCGATCACCGGGAAATCGGTGGCGGAACATGGTGCCGGAGATACGATACCGTCACGTATATAACGGGTTGGAACCACGGTGGGGTTATCCTTTGCCAGCTGCTGGACGCTAGGCACAGAAAGAGAGGCACCAAGGCTCTGCGAGTCAGTTTCCATGGCGGCTGCGGCCATTGATCACTCTCAATCTTCTTGTTGTACAGAATAAGTGACTCTCTTTCTATACACTATCACGTCTTTATATTGCTTTTGTCTTTTTGCCAAATAAAATTGTGTGTGGCTGAGCATGTTCCGCCAAAGAAAGGAAATATGTTGGGGGTGTTTAGTAAATATCTATTACTCTCTTTGTTCCATTTTATCTGTCTATGTACTATTTAATGGTCAAATCAACTATTACTTCTTTATTTATTTTCTTTAGTATCTTTTACTTATTTTAATTTTTTGTGTGTGTGTTTAATAGTGTTTTTAGTCTAGTTTCTAAATATATAAATTTTGTATATTAATATTAAACTTAATATTATTAAAAATTGAATTAAAATAAGTCCAGTCAAGCCTCGATAACCGAACCAGACACATAAAATGAGACGCATGGAGTAATTGATTAGATTAGTGTGTTTGACTAGTTGATAGCATTAACTGATTATAGGAAGATGTTTGGTATATTAGTTGTTAGAGCTGATTACATACAAAATGACATTTTTAAAAAGTTGATTGAAAAAACTATTTTGAACAACTTTTTGAATTTTATTAGCTTTTCAGAACAATAAGTTGTTACAAAAAAACTAATTAATTAAGCACTCATATTGTCTGTTTAACCAAGTCAAACAGCTAATACTGATCAAAAAAACCAAAATAAGCTAATAAGCTAACTATGTTATCAAACATGGCCATTGAAGGATTAAACCCCAGTTTTGATTCTTCCACGGCGGAGTATTACTTGATTTAGTTCTTTAACTTTAAAAATTTCTATTTAATTTAGACTTCTTACTTTTAAAAACACACTCAATTTGGTCCTACATTAGAAAATATTTCCAAAGCTAGTTAAGCTGATGGGCAAATTTGTCAATTCACTACGATCAACTGATGTCCCATTTGTAAATTTCTGGTAAGAAAAAACTTCAACCGAACTGGATTTCTAGTATACCTCTGACTTGTAGTCTTGCTCTCTGTTCAGTTTTAACTTTTAATGCATTATTTTGTTTAATAAGTTCTTAATGTGTGTTTTCTTGGCTGGCTATGATACTGCTTCCACATTTGTCTGAATAAATGGAATGGAGTTGGTATGTTACTAATGTGCTAGTATATCACATTCTGATCAGTTTTCCCTCATCCTTACTTTGTCTGGAAAAATATAATGCATTATGAGCCTATTACCCTAAGCTAATGTCCCATACTTACTTAGCTATTTACTTAGTTACACTAATATTGTACGTTTTAAGTTTTGATATTAACAGGAAGAAGAGTAACTTAATGCTGACTTGCTGATGGTTGAAACTTGAAAGATTTAACTCATTGAATTGAAGTTTAACAAATTTTGTTGAAGTTAAACTTAGACAAGTTGTAAATTTGTATAATTGTATTTACTATGGTTGTAACTTAGCTTGTATGTTTTATTTTGTTCACTTATTTACTTATTTTGGCTAGAATAGGTTGGATAGTTGTATACTATACTTATTTACTTAAGTTCTAGTAGAGTATTTGACTATTTGTAAAGTAAATGTTTCAGTTTTTAAAACCTTTTTTTTAAAGATTATTTTAAAATTACTTTAATAATATCTGAATACAAACCAAAATTCGAAAATGAGAACACGCGACGTAATCAGAAAATGAATATTCGATTGGGTATAGCATTAAAAAAAATGAAGGGGCAAGTGACAATAATTTAATCCGAAAACCGATCGGATGGCCGAATAAGAAATTCGATCCATCCGGTGCACAGTCCTACTCGTAATGTACAGAATTTCATAATACAAAACACAAATAATCACAACACAAGTCACATAGCATAGCATTATGAACCTAGCTGGACTGAAAAGGCGAGATACAAAATTCATACTCGTAAGGTACAGAATTTAAGAAACAAAAAATCATAACACAATGCACATACACATGTTATATATTTATTTATTTATTCAAATCTGATTTAGGTACCTAATTTGTGTTCATAACACAAAATTTCATAACACAAGACACATAAATTCATTATATAAGACACAATTACTAATTTGTTTCAAGTACAAAATTCATACTTATAAGGTACAAAATTTAATAACGCAAGACACAAAAAGTCATAATACAAAATATAAACACATAGAACCAGGATTCATGGTACAGCATGAACCCTACTCCATGATATAATGATTGATACAGATACATTTAAAGCTTTGGTTGCCAACCCGCCACAATTATTGCAGAGTCTTGGACTATATGCATGAAAACAATGTTTTTATCCTTATGCTTACGCATGTACTCCATGTCTCCATCAAAAAGACAAAGTAAAAACTACTAAACATAAATTGTACTTGTCATCATAGTGTCATTAATTGACCACTCTAAAGGCATCAACTTGCGATTTCCCATCAAGCTTTCGACCAAAAAACAAACGAAAAAAATCAGTTACAGTAACTCTCTTGAATTTTGCTGTGTTTTGTGGGGTGATAAGGCTGGTAGCTGGAACTAACTCGCCATCCAACCTTGGGCTGAGAAATGTTGCAATAGATATCCTCTCCTTGTCTCTACTTACTATCCCTCTATGTTCAATGCTGCGATAAACTCCATTTGTAAAGATCTGTGGTAAATTTCAACTTTCAAATTGTGCTACATACAGTCATTCAATTAATCACTTTTTAACTCTTTAAGTAGTCAAGCGCCATAGCTGTAATCCTCCCAAGTGAGAGGTCACAGGTTCAATCCCCAGTGGGGGCGTTGGCTCTTTGTGCTTGTGCTTCAGTCAAGTATGTATGAAGTATGAACCTATACTACATTGTAACAGAGAGCCAATAATATTCAAAAAAAAATTATATTTAAATTAATTGTCTAAGTTGAGTTTTAGGGTGTGTTTGAAAACTAGGAAAAATGACTTCTATTTTTTGAAAATGAGTTATTTTTCAGAAAATAGTTTCATTTTCCTTGTTTGGTTACATTATGAGAAACTGCCTTGTTTGGTTCATTTTTCCAACAAATGAGTAGAATTGTATAATTACCATTTTTCCAACAAATGAGTATAATTGTATAATTAAACATTTTAATTGTTTTATTTAGAATATAAAAATATTTAAATAATGTTAAAAAACAATGTTATTTATTAAAAAAAAACCTATGGTTTCCGTTGCGGAAACCGTTGTCTGGTTTTCGTCGGAAACCAGACCTATTTTGGCAGAGGTTGTGATTTTGGTCGAAGGTTGTGCCTGGTTGTGATTGTTGGAAGGTCAGTGGAAAATGACTTCTAGCAATTTTGACGGAAGCCATTTTCCTTTAAAACATCCTCATTTTTCTAAGTCAACGAAAAACGATTTCCGTTAGGCTTGATTTTCCAGGCACATCCAAAAATTGGAAACCCGAAAAATGATTTTCAAAAATCATTTTCCGGGTTTCCAAACACACCCTTAATTGATATGTCTAATGCTAAATCCACATTCTAAAGAAAAAAAAATCAATTTAATTACCTCTAGAGAATCCCCAACATTAACAATGAAGGCATTTGGAACTGGCACAATGGGAATCCAAGCTCCATCCTTTTTAATTTCGAGACCATTTGTTTCATTCACTTGAAGGAGTATAGTTAAGCCACCAGGATCAGAGTGAGGGCTTAGACCCATAACAAGCTCTGGTTGAGGACATGGTGGATAATAATTCATCCTAATTGACTGCATTCTTTCTTCGTAAAGCATTCTCATTTCTTCGAGTTCTATTCCCAAATTTTGTGCTACAAGGCTTAGAACCTTCATGGCAAGCTTATGCACTTCTAATGAGTATGCTTCCACAGTTTCCCTCCAAGGTTAAAAAAAAAATGTAACATAATTAATTAACTATATTTAATTTATAAGATGAACTATTTTTTTTTAAAGCATTTATTATATTATTCTTTAAAATGTACGGAGTAATATCTTTTCTATACTTTTTCAATAATTTTTACTCTTTTTCAGAGCAAAAATCAATGCCCCACTACCAGGTTCGATCCTGACCACTTAAAAGAGGTGTTATCACACTATATAGTAGTTGACAAAGTCATCATTTCAGAATGACTACAGCGGGCTAAACTTTAAAAGTTGTATGACAACAAGTGTTAACTTAAAAGTTTAGGACTAAACATACCAAAATCACTATACTCGAAGTATCGAGCTCATATCTAAAATATTGTATATTCAACTCCATGTACAATGTGTGTGAATATATATGAACAAAAAAGGAAAGAGAAGAAGTGTTTATTTGTAAGAGATTAGGAGATTTAATTAATTACCTGAAAGCCTCTGGTAGAATAGGAAAAATGTGAGGTGATCTTATATGGAGTGGTAGGGTTCTTAGGTAAAACAGATCTGCCCAATCAAGCTTCTGCTCTTCAGATACAACAAAGAGTTGACCAAATCCTTGTGCTTCCCCTGCCACCTTCTCATACTTCTTCTTTTCCTCCAATGGCAGATTGAACAGATTTTGGACCTCATATTTTGCCCTCTCAATCAGTGAAGAGTCCACCCCATGATTTATTAGCTGCATCTTTTCAATTTTAGATTCCTATATTATTGATTAGACTTAATTTCATTTTTTGCAGAACATTTTGTTTTTCCTAGCATTATTGTGGCATGCTACTCTTAGGGTGTGTTTGATTGATAGATTTAGCTATCAGGAATGGTTATCAAAGTCATTGTTATTGTTTGGTTGACAGGTTTTTATAATACTACTATGGGTTTGATTACCCCAAAACACATTCCCTAATAAAATAAGGGTTTCATTTCCTTCCTCCCCTTCTCCAACTATTAATAATCATTCTTATTCCACCCAACCACCAAGCATTCAAAATACTTTCACCAAAACCATTACCATTACGAAGTATTTGATACGCATTCTGATTCTGATTCCTATGTGCGAACCAAACACACTCTTAGATTTACAAGTGCTATTTATTAATTAATCAACCCATTAAAAATGATAATACTATGACCAATGTGGGACGTTCTAAAAAAAAGGGAAAAGGTACAAATAAGCCATTGAACTATTCGAGAATTAACAATTAAGTCATCGAACTCAAATAAGCTCCAAATAAGCCACTGAACTCAAAAAAAACAAAGCAATTAAGCCATTATACCGAAAAAAAATTACAATTAACATTTTTAACAAGTCATTTACCTATTCCGACCATCGACAACGACTTTTTCGGCCACCGGCGGACACTTCCGACAACGACGGAATCGTCGCCGGTCGCATTTTCCGGCGAGGCTCGCCGGCGCCGTCTCCTTAGGGAAGGCGACTAGTATCTGGTCGCCTTCAAAACTGGTTGCCTTCTCCTTGGGGTTGGTCGCCCTCGCCGGAAAATGCTACTGGCGATGATTCCGTCTTCGCCGGTCGCTGGAAGTGTCCGCCGGTGGCTAGAAGTGTTTGCCGGTGGTCAGAAAAGTCACCGTTGGTGGCTAGAATAGGTAAATGACGTGTTAAAAATATTAATTGTAATTTTTTTTTCCGGTTTAATGGCTTAATTGCTTTGTTTTTTTGAGTTCAGTGGCTTATTTGGAGCTTATTTGAATTCGATGGCTTAATTGTTAATTTTCAAATATTTCGATGGCTTATTTGTACCAGTACCATTTCCAAAAAAAAAAAAAAGAAGAGATAAATTGAAATGAACTCTTGTTGATTAAATAATAAATGTGTTATTTAATTATAAACTTAAAACTTATATAGACGAGATAACCTGAAAGAAACCCCAATCTTTGCAGGCAAAGTGCAACTTCTGAAGCTCCGAATCTCCCCACTCCTCAGACAGCAACTTTTGCATGTCGATCACCGGCACATCGGAGGCGGAGCATGTCTTAGCCGGTGCCGGAGATTCTCCATTGCCACCCTCATGGCGTACATAACGGCTTGGAATCACGGCGGGTTTCTCCTTCGCCATCAGCTGGACGCTAGGCACAGGGAGAGAGGCCCCCAGCCTCTCCGTATCAGTTTTCACTCCGGTCTCCATTGATCAATCTTTTTACTGTGACGATATAAATGTCTGTATGTATTCCCATATATATATAAATAGACACACACACTCTACCATGAGTAGATTTTTTGGCGTCATTCACATTTGACAATTACGGATTACAAATGAAAACACGTGGTTGGCAGGATAGCCTGTCCCCTGACTTATGATAGAGTCTTCAGTCATATCTAGTGACCTACTAGTACTTGCCATACATTTTATATTCTTGCTGAGTTGTTTTATTCATTTATTTGGGTTTGGTGAATTATTGCCGACAATAAACTAATATTTAGTTGACAAAATTGATTTGATTGTATATTTAAAAGCATAGATTTAAGGGGCAATTGGTAATCATGGAACTGAAATTAAATACTATATAATTAGGTTGCACTATATGATTGAAATTCTATAGTGCCAGAATTCACTCCCACTTATTGTTAATTTTAATGTCCAATGAATCGCTATTTTTTTTTTCTACTATGTCATAAGGATCAAAAGGTCCCAAGATTAGTAGATTCTTCTTGTGACTACATCTCTAAGCATCTTTTTTCAACAAGGCTTTGATGCCCTCAAGAGAGTGATCCAAAATCACTGTCCCCCCGGTCCGCCCCAAGTTAGCCACGTAATTTGCACATGGGTTGTCTTCCCAAATAACATGGGCGGTATCAATGTCCCGCATCAGACTCATGATGGCTTTGTAATATGTAATCAAGGTATAAAGCTTTCGGGCGAGATTCGGACACCCCATTGATGTCCCACCTTCACCGTGAAACCCATGAAAATGATAACACAATAAGTTCAGATACGCGTAGTGCAAGTTGCAATAAACATTCACCAAGTATTACAACTTTATATCTAATCTAAATTATAAATTAAACACTAATAAGTGTGAATGAATGTTATACATATACCCCAAAATGCACCATTAGAAACGCATAAATGTATCACACAATGTTCGAAAAGCACACCATTAAGTGTGGTGAGATATGATGCATTTTTTGGAGTATCTGGTGAATTTTGTGGTGCATTGATGTATTTTTTTGTTGTGCGTTTCCTAACACTATTGATATTTTTTTTCAATAACTAATGGTGTGGCCGCATGATAAGACATGACCGCACCAGAACTTGGCTACACACACACACACACACACATATATATATAGATTTCTATTCAAATGTGGCCGCGCCTTCCCGTGCGGTCGGTGCGGTTTACACCACTCAATGTTAAGAAATGCACCACTCAATGTTAAGAAATGCACCACTCAGTGTTAAGAAACACACCACAATGAAAATGCATAAAAACACCTCATAACTCCCCTGTTTCTAATTGTGAATTTTTAACACTGTGTGGTGTATTTTTTTATACCTAGTGGTGTGTTTTGTGGTGATGTGTACCTAATAATGCATATTTGTACATTGAGCATCAATACTAAGCGTACCCAATGTACAAGTGTATGTAAAATGTATTACATGTGCAAGTAAAATGTACATTGAGCATCAATACTAAGTGTACCTAATGTTATAACTAGTTGCACCTAATGATATAATTAGTTGCCCCTAGGTACACGAATGTTAACAAAGTAAATTACTTGCACTTATAAGTGAAAATAGGTGTACAAGTGCATGTAAAATGTATTACATGTGCAAATAAAATGTACGTTGAGCATCAATACTAAGTGCACCTAATGTTATAACTAGTTGCACCTAATGATATAATTAATTGTCCCTAGGTGCACGAATGTTAACAAGGTAAATTACTTGCACTTGTAAGTGAAAATAGGTGCACTTGTAAGTTACTTTATTTGCACACTTTACTTGCAAATGTGCACCAACTACTTGCACTTATCACATTGACTTGCACCAAAGTTTGAGTTATTTACGAAAATGCCACTGCGTCGTTTTTTTTTTTTTTTAAATTACATCTAATCCGTTAATCTGATCTGGACACGTGAACGACTGTAAATCGTTCTTATTTCTCTCCTAGACACCCGTTCTCATTAGAGCGCGTCCTCTCTCTCTCTCTCTCTCTCTCTCTCTCTCTATATATATATATATATATATATATATATATATGAGTTCAAAATGAGAAAGCTAAGATAATAGTATAATACACTTTGTTAAACCGTTAGGTCAGAAACATAACCATGGAAATAGTATATCACAAATATACAAAATCACATCAATCATTGAAAACGGTATCCATTGTGAATATATCCTCTCACACAATCTCACCCGCAAAAATTACTTTTATTATCGGGCTTTTTTTTATGGGACTAATTTTTTTTCCTAATCATTTAAATTTTTGGTCTTATCAAGCTAACTATATCTGTTATGAGGATACCCTCTCACGCATATCACCAGAGAAACTATTTCCATCATCGGGCTTATTTTTTATCGAATAGAACTTTTTGGCCGAACTCTTAAAATATTTTGTCTGATCGACCTGCCTAACGTTGACATATCAACTATAGGAAGCAGACATAATTACATTTGATAGGTACATTTTTATAAGATTTTTTAGGGTATGATTTTCTTGAATAATTTTTTATTGAATGAAAATAATTTTTTTAATAAATGCCAAACATAAAATAAGCATTCAATATTTTTATCACTGTGAAATTATGAGACTAATTTAAATTTGAGTCAAATTTGCCTACAGAGTTTGACAGTTGAATGCCCAACCTTACAATTTTAAGATTTTTAACTACTCCAAACTGTTTAATGATATAACTTACAAGTTTTACGAAATCTAAAAAATATAGTTGAGGAGCCTAGCCTTACCATTTATGCAAAAGTTTTTTTGTGTGAGTTCCTTGGTGAATATATTTATTGAAGACAATGAATATGAACTCTTTCAAATTGATAATTATTAATTAAACTAAATGTGGTGTGTTTGGTTCGCACATGGGTTTGTGGGAAAAAATTAGACAAGTGAGCTCTCTTTGTGGGAAAAAATTCCGGGAGAACCTGTGTTTGATTCCCAAAAGTGACGATTCCCCTGGGCCAGCTCCCGTGCCTCTCGGAGTGAGTTAAAATACATCTTTTTAATCAGGGAATGAAATTTGTTAACCAAACAGTAACTATGATTTTGATTTCCATTCCTAATGTGTAAAGTGTAAACCCATTAACCAAACACATCCTAAGTTTTCACAATTTATCGAATTGAAAAAGTATGCAAATTTTAAGAGAATTAGGAAATACAATTGAAAGTGAAGCACCTTGTTGTGTTCAGATGACACAACTGCGGCTCTCAATGAGAAAAGGTCACAGGATCAAATCCCGTGGTGGGTATTGAATCTTGCAGATACAAACGATATTGTCATTTTTTGTATTAACAATTAATATAATTTGCATTTCTAAGCATTATGGATCATAATTGTATGCTGTATGTTTCTTAAACAACCGAAATAAAATATTTTCATTGTTTTAATTTTTAAACTAAAAAAATATTTAATGCAGAAAATATCTGTTCATTCACGCATCGAATTATATCAGGGGTTGAAAATCAATCAATTATTGAAAATAAAGAAAACAATAGAAATGCAAATTAAATAAGAAGGTAAGTCCATCCCCGGCCCATCATGAAGGTGTTGTTGAGACATTCAATAATGGAATAAATTTTATTTTATTACTTTTCATTTCAAGTTTTCTAGAAAGTTATTTAGTTCAAAGTTTGAATTTAACGGAATTTGCACCGATTCGAAATGCATTATTTTGATTGGTTGCATAGTTGCATAACCATGTCGTGTTAGTTAATTTCGAGAATTAAGATCCA
>CM008336.1:25790142-25800942 GCA_002525835.2 Ipomoea batatas | reverse complement strand
GGACGGGAATAGAATAGGAATTGTATTCTATTGTTTGGTTCGCTGAAGAATAGACTTTAGGAATGTAATTTCAGTGTTTGGTTGGTTCAAGGAATAGAAATGTAATGTGTTTAAAAGACATAAATACCTTTATTATTATTATTATTATTATTATTATTATTATTATTATTATTATTATTATTATTATTATTATTATTATTATTACTACTACTAATGAACTTATGTATAAACTTTAATGAATATAATGTATTATATAAATGCGTATATTTAATTAATTATATTTTTAATATATATATATATATATATATATATATAAGGGTATTTTAGTATAAAGTCTATTCCCAAATCCTTGGGAATAGCTAATACCGGGGGTCCCTAGGAATGGCTATTCCCCCTGCAAAGGGAATAGGTCATTCCCGGGAATGCTATTCCCATGAATAGAAAGGACAACCAAACGATGGAATAGGTTTATTCCCGGGAATGGTATTCCATTCCCGACCTATTCCATGAACCAAACACGCTGTAATTAAATGCACAAATTATATGGTGGACCATGGTCCACGGTCATGGTTGATACTGCGGTTGTGTTGAAAAGATACTGCGGTTGTGTTGAAAGGAAACTGCAGTTACGCGGAACAGAGGTTTTGTAGTATCCGTTCAACACAACTGCAGTATCAGTTCAACACAACTGCATTTACAGACGGATGAAATGGCCTCTGTTCCGTGCAACTGCAGTTTCCTTTCAACACAACTACAGTATCCGTTCAACACAACTGCAGTATCAACCATGACCACGGTCCACAGTATAACAACTGAATTAAATGGCTTACTCGTTGAGAATTTGGAGATTGAGTTACCTGAGTTGTTCAAACTTCTAGTCGAAGTTGGATGTCTCCGTATTGTAGACTTTGCACGAGTTGCTTGGTCTCATCACCTAATCACTTTATACCAGCAACCATTTTCATTTGCATTTTTTCAATTTTTCATCATTGTCAAAAAGTTAGATTGGTACTTATTGCATGGGCTGGGCCACAACTGCATTTAAGTATATTGTACTAAAATACCTAGTGATTGGGCTGGATCTCAGTAGCCCAATTTTCTCTACTAATAGCATCAATAATAATACTAAAACCCAACTCAAAATCCACACTATTTTATCTTTATTATATTAAATATTAAATATTAAATATTAGGTACTGGGAATAATTGTGCAAAAATCTTTTTATTCATGTTAAATTCTAAGCCCGCAAGCCCGCCATGGGCGGAATCGTTGTTATACGATGAACCATGGTCCACACAGCGCTATGTAAATCATGGTTCAATATGATCATAAAATGAAATTGTAGTAGAGTTAAAATTATACTTTAGCGTTGTTAAAATGAAATTAGTATATGTATATGGAAAATGAAACAAAAAATAGAGCTTATGCAATAACGTATAATGTCAAATGAAATTGTAATAGAATTAAGATGATAATTTAGCGTTGCTATAATAAAACTAATGCGTTTGAAAAATGAAACTAAAAACAAAACTCGTACAATAATATATATTGTCAAATGAACATGAAGTGTAATTAAAATTATACTTCAACATTACTATAATTGAACTAGTGTACGTGTGCGGAAAATGAAACTAAAAATATAGAGCTCATGCAAATAACGTATATTGTCAAATGAAATTATAGTAGAATTAAAATGATGGTTTAATGTTGCTATAATAATGAAACTAATGTGTGTAAAAAATAAAAGTAAAAAACAAAGTAATATTATCAAATGAATTTAAAGTGTAATTAAAATGATACGATGTTATTTTGCTTTGTGATCCGTACTGCTAAATGGACCATGGCCCATAGAAAATAAACGACATCGCTTCTTTGCTAAAATAAGCCACTCAGAAGTTAGAACTAGGAATTTCATTAAGGCCAATCCCTACAACTTCGAGCCAATCCTCTCCAAATTCCAATTAATAGGCTTATTATTTTTTTGTTCTGTTGATTGAGTTGATTTTTTATTTGACTAAATATTTTCTTTTACCTTACTCTAAAAGATTGAGCTATCAGAATTTTGAATTAGGCTTTATTAAATTGTTGACAATTTAAAATTAAAGTCCTAAAATTTTCATTTTAACAAACTAATACATTTACATTAATAAATATAAACTTAAAACATCATTTAATTAATTCAAACTTCATATTTCAAATTCTAACTAAAAAAAATGTAATCTTACAATTATAGACATTTGCATAAAATATATAAATAAAAAATTTATATCGATAATGTTTTTTATTTCAAATTTTAACAAATGAATTGTGGTCAAGTGGCACCGGTGTCCTGGTTAGCACTCCCACATGGATGATGGAGTGGGTTTGAACCTTAGTGGAGGCATCTGTTGATTCGTTGTGCTTAACATGTGAACCTGTATATAATTGTTCATCGTTCAGATCTTTCTTGATCTTGTAGTTTATACACCATTGCACAACTAATTATGACAAGTAAACAAAAATCAAAGATATAATGAAACAAAATTAAAAGAATAAAATTAAATATTACAATAACCAATGATTAGAAGTAAAATTTGCTCTTTAATGTTAAAATTCCAAATGCATGCCAACATGCATTTTGTTTACTCCAAAGTAAAATTCACCTCTTAACTCTATCATCAACTGTAATTTTGTTTACTCCAAAGTCAGACCAACTGCTATGGGTTCTGAAGGGAGCCAAATTAGTTGGAAGGAATTTTTAATTAAGAGTTCCTTACCGATCTGGTGTTTTACTAGACTAAGGCATTGTTGGATAGGCTATTAGGATTATTATATTCATTTTCAAAAGGTCACCTTCACATGTTATAACTTACATATTTATAAATATGAAGTGTTTATCATAATTAAGAATAGATGAATTATTTCATTATAAAGTTCGTGTTGAATTTGTGAGGTAGGAATGAAAGTGCCATATTAGATATATTCATTGAAAGATAGGTTTTTGTGCGAACTGGATGGTAACACGTGGTTACTAGTGAACAACTTGGCTTGTTGTGTATGGACTTTCTTCTCAGTAGATAAGCGTAAGATCCTACTAATAGATAAGAGTAATACTATTCACCCTACATTTATTTTTTCTAATTTAATTTCTCATCATGACATAACACTATTTTATATTTTGATTAGAAATTTTTGATGCGTTTGGTTGGAGACTTTTGTGCCCTACTAGCAATTTTGATACACATTATCATGCTTGTGCCATATTAGATATATTCATTGAAAGATAGGTTTTCGTGCGAACGGGATGGTAACACGTGGTTACTAGTGAACAACTTAGCTTGTTATGTATGAATTTTGCGTAAGATCCATGAATACTAATAGTTAAGAGTAATACTATTCACTCTCCAAATTTTTATTTCTAATTTAATTTTGCCTACTTTTGTTGTCCTACTATTAGATTCAAATCCTGTAAAAATTATAAGACTCATTACCATTTTCATTCCCTACTTTTGAACAATGAAATAAAATTAAAATATTAAAAGATTAGTGTCCATATATGCATTAAATATAACATGTGTGTGTGTATTAATTTTAATTATTTATTTATTTTGATTCCAATTTAATTATAGTTTCATACAAAGAGATTTTCTCTACTTAAATCTATTACAATTATTAAGTATTTGATTTTAATTACTATTCTGATTCAAATCTTTGAACGAAACACCTCCTATGGGGTGTTTGGTAGGAATGAAATTACAATTCCATTCCTACCAAACTCTATGGAATTACAATTCCTAGGGCCCTAGGAATTGCAATTCCACACTTTGTGGAATTGTAATTCTATGATAAATGACTATTTTACCTTTACTTTTATTATTATATTATTATTATACAAGGACGTTTTAGTCTTTATTCACTTATCTCCCTTAGGAATTGCAATTCCACGCTTTGTAGAATTGTAATTCCATGATAAATGACTATTTTACCCTTGTTATTATTATTATTATTATTATTATTATTATTATATTATTATTATTATTATTATTATTATTATTATTATTATTATTATTATTATTATACAAGGACATTTTAATCTTTATTTACTTCTCCCCTTAGGAATTGCAATTCCGCACTTTGTGGAATTGTAATTCTATGATAAATTACTATTTTACCCTTATTTTTATTATTATATTATTATTATTATTATTATTATTATTATACATGGATGTTTTATTCTTTATTCACTTCTTCCTTTTCAATTTCCCCATCATTATATTTATGTCTATCAAACAATGTAATTTAAATTATCACTTTATTCTTTCCCATCAAATTATAATTCTTTTCCTCCTCAATTTCTTCCTCCAACTAAACGTCATAGGTAAGCTAATCATGACACACAATACATTTATTTTTGAGTTGAATATTCACGAAAACAAAAGTACAGCAACCTTTAGTAAATGTCACTGATTAAACATCAATATACATTTATTTTTGAGTTGAATATTCAAGAAAACAAAAGTACAGCAACCTTTACTAAATGTCACTGATTAAACATCAATTTATCATTACATCATTCTACATTGACTAGATAAGGAAGCAAGAGGGGATGTATTTGCACCCACTTGTCGGGCACCTAAAATATATGCTTATCTTGCAAAAATAAAACGTGTTAGCTTGTTTGTCCTATATATTATGTACATTAAATAAACTTCGAGGCCTAGTTAGTCAATTGTTATATATATAATCACGTTTATTCCATTGTGTTAACTAAAACTCAAGATAAGTGAACAACTATTATAAATTCAAAGGTTCTAGAACAAATCATTAGGGATTTAAATCTTATTAAAACAATAATTCTGCCTCCAAACTATTCAAGTATCAATTAGATATCTCCACTTGTCAAATTGATTCAATTGGATATTAGAAAGTTATCTTAAAATAACATTTTTATGATTATTTTGGGACAATGTTTTTAATAGATCGATTTTCTTTTTCATTAGGTCAAAGTGAGATTCAGATTCTTCTAAATGAAAAGTCTAATTTGATATATTATACACTCTAAATCAATAATGGGTGAATGGGAGTTGATTCTCAAATTGTAAATGGATTTTAGAAAGTCTTTTAAATAGCATTTGTCCTACATTAGAAATTAAATGCATATAAATTTGCACTAGTATAAATACAATTCAACATTTTAATTAAGAAGTTTCAATTGTACAACATAAAGGGGTGCAAATCAAATTTAAAAAATGAACTCGAAAATTTTAAACCTGGGCACACCGAATGCTGGGGGCTTATTTAACAAATTTTTAATTAGTAAGACATATTTTAATCTTCTCTTTATAAATTTAGTTAATAATATAATTCAGTTCATATATGTTAGCTTTTTTATTTGATGTAATTACTGCCAAAATATTCTTACTGCTTTGTTTAGGAAAAATGTCATTGTTTCCAATGTTCGTTGTTTGCAGTTCTTTCCTATCTTGGTTTTGGTATCTTGATTGTTCATAGGGAAAGATTGTACCCTATATGTATTAGCCATTAGGGTTGTCAGTAGTATATAACAGACAACACAATCACTCTGTTTGGCAGAGCTTATTTAGGAGCTTATAGCTTATTTAATTTTAAGCTACTAATAAGCTATAAGCTCTGTTTGGTAATGTTCTCAAAATAAGCTAGTAGCTTAAAATAAGAGCTTATTTTGAAACGCTACTTAGGGTAGCTTTTAAAAAATAAGCTAGTAGCTTTTTAACTTTTTTTTCCATCTTTATCCTTATTATTTTAAATAAATGACATCCTTTACCCCTTTCAATTAAAACGCTTTTGACATTTTCTTTTCATTATGTTTGGTTGTAATTTCAGTTTGACATTTGTGTTTGAACATTAATTTTTATATATATGAACTAATCTTATGAATTATAAACAATTTTTTTTTACTTTATATATTTTCAAATACATGTTCTTACTTTATATTTTATTTACATATATTGATTTCATTATTTTATATTTTAATATACAAACAAACCTATTTAAGTTTAAATTATTTAAATTGTATGAAAATGTCCTTTTTAGTCTTTTTACATTAATCAGTTTATCAAAAAGTTAATTTTACCAAACACTTTTAAGCATCACAGCTAGCTTAACAGCTCTTCAGATTTCAGCTTCGAGCTTATAGCTTTTCAGTTTTCAGCTTTCAGGTACCTTTTCAGCTAGTTTTGCCAAACATAGCCAATGAGTCTGTTTGGCAGAGCTTATTTAGAAGCTTATATCTTATTTTAAGCTACTAATAAGCTATAAGTTCTGTTTGGTAATGTTCTCAAAATAAGCTAGTAGCTTAAAATAAGAGCTTATTTTGAAACGCTACTTGGGGTAGCTTTTAAAAAATAAGCTAGTAGCTTTTTAACTTTTTTCCATATTTATCCTTATTATTTTAAATAAATGACATCCTTTACCCCTCTCAATTAAAACCCTTTTGACATTTTCTTTTTATTATGTTTGGTTGTAATTTCAGTTTGACATTTGCGTTTGAACATTAATTTTTGTATGAACTAATCTTATGAATTATAAACATTTTTTTTACTTTATATATTTTCAAATATATGTTCTTACTTTATATTTTATTTAAATATATTGATTTTATTATTTTATATGTTAATATATAAACAAACCTATTTAAATTTAAAATTATTTAAATTGTATGAAGATGTCCTTTTTAGTCTTTTTACATTTATCAGCTTATCAAAAAGCTAATTTTATCAAACACTTTTAAGCATAACAGCTAGCTTAATAGCTCTTCAGATTTCAGCTTCGAGCTTATAGCTTTTCAGTTTTCAGCTATTTTTCAGTTTTCAGCTACCTTTTCAGCTATTTTTCAGCTTTCAGCTACCTTTTCAGCTATGTTTTCACTTATGGATTGGTGCAAAAAAGGTACTCAAGGGCTTCAAAGTATGCTAAACAATGCATCTCCATCAACTACCTCAAGTGAAGAATAATCAAGATATTTTATTTTAAAAAGTTTTTATTTGGATTTTGTAGTATTTGGCTAGTATTATTTGAAAAAAAAAATTGTGACTAAGTAATGGTCACTTATATAAACCTAAAGATTGACAATAGTGACACTATTTCAACTTATTTTAGTGACACAAATTTTGCCACTAATTTTCAGTATTTTAGTGATAAATACGTTGCTACTATTTTTAAATATATTAGTGACGAAGATGATGCTACAAGAAATTGAATTGTTCTACAACTTTAGTTAACACTAATGGTTGTTTTAGAGTTAATTTCTTTTGTCACAAATAAATACATCATTTGTTACCATGATTGTTGTCACAACAAAGTAATTATTGTTACCACTTTTTAGGTCACTGGTAATCGTTTTTGCGTCAAGAACAATTCTCACAAATAAGTACAACTATTGTGACTAAAGTGTTGTCACAATAAAAATAATTAATTGCAACGATTTTAATTGTCACTAGATCAATTTTTTGTAATAACATATTTGGTCACAAATTGTACATATATTATGATAACTATTGTTAACACTCAAATACTTTTAAGTAAAAATTGTCACAAAAGTCTTGAGCAATTGTGGCAACTTTTCAAAAGCTGTCACTACTACAATAGTGACGGAGGATATAGTGACAACAGGTGATGACTTCAAAAATTGGTCACTAATTTCAATAGTGACCACAATCGATATATAGTTTTGGTGACAACTTCTGTTGTTACTAAATGTGAAATTTCTTGTAGTACAGTGAGGGTTAATTAGAGAGCATGATGGCAATTGGGTGGTGGGTATTATGGTTAAGATAGGAATTGCTTCCAGCTTTAGAGCTGAGCTTTGGGGGCTAAGGAAGAGGCTTCGTTTGGCCAATAGGAACTTTCGCAAGGTTATTGTCGAGATGGACTCTGAAGCTGTTCTGTGGTGCATTAAGGCAGATTTAGACCCGGAGGATGTGGATAGAGAGGACCCATTCCTCAGGGACTGTAGGAGGCTCATCAAGCTTCTTGGAAGGGTGAAATTGGCACATATTCTGAGGGAAGGGAACAAGTGTGTGACTAGTTGGCGAATCTAGCCTGGGACAACATTTTGATTGGGGGACTACGATTCTGGAAGACCCTTCGGATGACTTTGGCAATCTTCTCCTGGCTGATGCAGGTTGGGCGATGACTTAGAGAATCAACTAGGTAAGGCATTGGCTCCCGCCGTTGACGCACAAAAAAATGTGATACACCAAAGAAATTATGTTATCATTAATTTTAATAATTATTAAAAGAATTAAAAAAAGTGTTAAAATGTACAATATAATAATATATGTAGACTTTTCATAAATTTGGTTAGGTACGTATTTTCATAGCATACACAATTAAAATTAAAATTTTGTATGGTTAATGTAGTTCCTATTAATGTGCATATTTAGATAAAATTATAAACGAAATTTATATAATTAAATTGATTTTTTCGTAATTGTATTTCATATATATTATAATTGCAACGATACGAATAATAATTAAGTGAATTATACTTCGAAATCAAAAGATGTAAATAATAAATTTTGTATAAGTACATTTTGACCTAATCAGACGTATTTTCTTATAAGATTATATAACGAATTGTATGTGCACATACATAATATTTATTAATATATTCAAACACATTTTTTTGAGTACTATTAACTCTGTTACAATGTAGTATCTGTTCATAAGCACAAAAAGAGTCAATAATTGACTCCACTAAGGCTCAAACCCACTCCCATATAAATGTGTAAACAAGGACACTGGGTGTCACTAGACCACAAGATCTTTGGCAATTAATATGCATTTAGAAATTTAAAAAATTATTATTTTACTTTTGTATGATTAATATAGTGCATAAGAATATGTATGCATGTATATAAGAAAATTTCATTATAACATTTAGCTGATTAGAATCCCTTAATTAAAACTCCCAAAGATTATAATTATGATTTATGAATTGAATTTCATTAAAACATTAGCTGAAGCAACTGTTAAAAAACGCCAAAGCTATCTTGGATTGCTCCAGAAGTCAATTTCCTAAATACATTGATCCAATAACATCATCAAAATTTATCAATTATTCTTAAAAAGATTAAATAAAAGTAATTTTCTTTCTTTTGATGGGCCAATTTAAATGGTCTATTCTTATTCTTCTCCCAAACTTTACCCCTGTGACTAGTTGAGCTGCCCATGCGGCTAGTCTATTCTTATTCTTGTAGCCTTATTGGATTTGATTTAATTGTATCATTCATATATTAGTCCATTATTAAAAGCAAATAATGAAACTCAAGACTTGTAACGTTTCGATTTGATGAAGACCTCACTCCCCCATCATTATATTGTGAATTATGGTCCACCTTATCATGTGAACTTTGATTCAAAATGACTTTGTTTTGTAATTTATATAAACAGTGCTTTTAGGGTGTCAATTTTTTTTCTTCGCATAATAAAAAATAATGTCGGTACTACATGTGTAAGCATAAATATAATATAAACATAAATGTACAGTCCAACTATCAGCTTAGACTTTTAGTTGGATGGAGCACATACGGGTTGAATAGAGCACATGCTTCAATTCATGTACATAATGTGTTAACGACAAGTTTATAATATAAAATTAATAGCTTAAGTTTATTATAAAAACTTGTTAATTTTTAACCAATCATCTCTTAAAATTATACCATAATAATCATGATTACATGTCAAACACTTAATTTATGTAAACTACATTTTCAGCCAAACATCTCTTAACACTTGCTAATAAGTTATACCTACATTTTTATAACTTACATAAATGGTGCATTTAGTGATGTCCTTTTTCATTTTTTTTTTCCGGAATATGAAACAAACAATGTTGGTACTATATCCACATATATAATATGTAAACTGCAGTTACATAATCTATTAACTTCATGCTTATAAAATCAATATCTAAGTCAATAATAAAAAATTATTATTTTTCAATCAAATATATTTTTAAATTATTCCAAAATTATGATTACAAGTCAAAAAAAAAAAAGTCAAACACTCAGTTTATGAACTTTTAGCTTTAAATTTACTTACCTACAATTCAAATATTATGAAATTAAAGCATTAATAAAATTACTTTATATAATACATTTATAATTAACACATGACGTAACTATAATTAACATATTACGTAGTTATGGAAAAGTAAATATTGACTAAATGAGTGGCAAAAATATATATATATATATATATATTGACTAAATGGAAGGAGAAGAAATAACAAAAAAGGCTGGCTATAATTTGGTTCACTCCCTGTCATAGGCTACATGTGAGATGTGACTTGGAATGAGTTTCACATTTTGAAAACGTGCATATAATTGAGGGATAGTTGTGGTGGGCGTGGTCCCGGGACCATGCATGTATTGATTGTCGAAACTATTTAGCTGTTATAACTCAAAACACAATCATTACTGCGTGGACCATGATCCACACAATTGTATGAAACTACGATCAAATAACACATAAAGTAAATTATTCTAAATTATAAAATACATTATTCTAATGCATATGATGAACATATTAGATATCACTTGGGGCGGTACGAGGTCTGATTTCACCTACCGCAGGACAGAAGAGTCTTTTGGCTCGAGGTTCCATGACCTCAGTCAAACGGCTAGTGCCCTTAGCGCGGTACGAGGTCCGACCTCGCCTACTACCGGACGGAAGAACCTTTTGGGTTCAAGGAAAAACCTTGCCCAAAAATGATTAACACCAAAAAAAAAAAAAAAAAAAAAAAAAAAAAAAAACACAAACAACACAAAAAAAAAAAA
>CM008336.1:25779066-25789993 GCA_002525835.2 Ipomoea batatas | reverse complement strand
TTCCCTAAGTCAAAACTAAGCCGAATTCCGAGCTCGACCAGATCTCCTTAGGTTGAAACTAGGTTGAGCTTTGAGCTCGACTCGACCTCCTTAAGTCAAGGCTAAGTCGAGCTTAAAACTCAATCTGACCTCTGTATGTTAAGCTTAAGCCAAGCGTCGAGCCCGGCTCGACCTCCTCAGGTCAAGGCTAGGTCGAGCTCAGATCTCAATCCAACCTCTGTAGGTCAAACCTAAGCCAAGATCCGAGCTCGACCCGACCTCCTCAAGTTAAGGCTAGGTCGAGCTCAGAACGTAACTCAACCCAACTTCCTTAGGTCCAAGGCTGAATGTCCTTTTGCTGACGAATCAATGAGGGTATCTCTCATGTGCCTCCAAGGGGACATAAACAGCATGAGAGGAGGCGGTCGCCAGCGGGATGCACGGTTGGGAGCTATAACAAATAATTATTTTCGTGAATTTGGATCGGATTATGGCTCGAGATTACTCTCCATCGCTGATGAAGACTCACAACTTAACAAGTGGGGGATTGATGGTGAACATATTAGAGATAGAGTCGGAGCAAGCCAACCCGAGAAGGAAACGAGAATAACCTGAAAGCCGGCATCGGCCTAGGGTCGCCCAAGGCTAACCCCGTCCTAAAGCGGCCTCGACTTGAGGCAACCTCGACATTGTGCGCTCCGCGTGCCAAGGCTAACCTTGGCTAGGTTAGGGAAAAGGTCAAAGATGATCAATCGCCCGCCCTATTCTCATGAGAGCGCGGTTAGGACTTAGGAGGAAGGCTTAGTATAAAATAACTCACCCTTGTCTTGCTAAGACATCACTTATGCACTTTGTAATCATCCTACAACATTCATTAATACAACATTTGTCCCTGCGACACATATTCGTTGTCTTTTCTATACTATTATTCGTTTATTTTTTTCCTTTATTATTGAGTTAAGTAATTCGGGGCACCCGGGTTAATTTAGTCCATCAACATAAATACATTATTCTAACACATAAAACACATTATCTTACGTCTAAAATTTCATTATTCTTACACATAGAGTACATTATATATTATTCTAACTAATAAAATACATTATCTTATTACCTCAGAAATTTCATTATTCTAACACATAAATTACATTATTCTAACACATAATGTACATTATTCTGAACTCATAAAATACATTATCTTACCATAGAATGTTCATTATTCTAACACAGGCGATGAGCAAAATATTTTTTTAACATCAAAACGACGACGTTTTAAACCGTAGTCTACATAGCTGTGTGTATCATGGTCCACACAATAATCTTGAGGCTTATTTTATTTTATTTAGAAAATGATAAGCATACTCACATGCAATATAACTCTTGTAACATATTTTAATTTGGAAAAAAATATAAATAAAAGGAATAAAAAGAGTCAAAAAAAAAAAAGGAATAAAAAGAGTGAAAAGGTATGTATAATAAAATAATATTTTTAATACATTATAATAATGGTATAATAAAAATAGTATTTGTTCAATAGTTCTTTCAATACAGGGTGGAATGAGACTCGAACCCTCATGAAAAGGAATACTCTTTTTATTTTTTTATTTTTTTTTATTTAAGGTCAAACAATGAAATGAATTTCAATTCATTTAGACATTATTCTTTCCCAATGATATAATAAGGTTGTTAATTGGATTACAATCTTATAAATTAATCTACATTTGACTATTTTGTGCAACCAGTATTTTATTAGTAGGTCATGGAGATTTTTTTTAATATCTTTTTTTTTTTTTAAAAAAAGAGTTATTATAGATAGAAAAAGTAATGAGTCAAAGAAATGAATAAATTTCATTTTGCCATTTTTATTTTTTAATGAGCTAGGTTGAAGTGGATGGAAATCTGTAATTTTTTGAAAGAGATAGAAATATGTAATTCAAACCCAAATTTACTATCTAAATTGAGGCATAATTTATCACCCAATTACATAATCAACTCCATTATGCTCTATCTATTGAGTTAAACGCTAGTTTGTTGGGCGGAGACTTCTTAGATGGCCGAGCCGATTATCATACCATTGAAATATATTGACGTTGACTGCTATACAAGTTAATGAAATAAAGTTTCACCTTAGTTATAATTTGGGTCAAGTTCCTTTGATGTGACACATTAAAGTTAACCAAATTAAAAGTCTTATAATATTTGACATGACAATTACTACCTTGAAGGGGAAATAGCCTTTTTAACAAATCAAAATAGACCATGTCAATTGAGATTTTTACTAAAAGGGCATATTTTTCATTTTTTTTTATAATCTTTTCTGTGCAAAATATTTTAAGTAGAACAATGTTACATTCTCCTTCTAAATTAACTCTGATAAGCTTGCTAAAGACCTTGTGGTATAGTGGCACTCAGTGTCTCGGTTAACACTCCCACATGAATGATGAGAGTGGTTCGAGCCTTAGTGGAGTCAATTGTTGACTCTTTGTGATTAAAACTCTGATAAGCTTTGTCAATTCAAATGATTCAATACATAAATAAATAAGTTTTATTCACACCTCAATACCTCATCAAAAGTTGAGCATTCGAGGTAAAGTTAGGAGATGAAAATATTAAATTTGTATAGATAATATTGATGTTGTATATGGATGAGGTTTCCTAGCTAGCTTATAAATACTTACTATTATTTCTATGTAGTAGCATCATCCATGTTCACATTTAAGTAAAATAACTCAATGGCTTCATCACCACCACAACTAGCATGGCAAGAAATGAGCTCCCTAAGCCTTCAAGAACTAGTCAAAGTGCCTATACTTGCCATCCCAAATCGCTATATTTGTGTTAATCAAGAACCCACAATTTCCTCTTCTAACTCCAACCCATCAATCCCCACCATTGATCTCCAAACTTTACTCTTGGAAGAAACCAAAGATCAAGGGCTAGAGAAGCTGCACTCAGCTTGCAAAGACTGGGGCATATTTCAGGTTTTTTTTTTTTTTTGGTTGGGATAAGTTTTCAATTTACAAATTAAAAATATGTCAATTAAATTTGTGATACATGTATGAGAATAGAGATACAATATAATATATGCTTCAATTTACAGCTAGTGAATCATGGAGTCAACCCTTCAGTCTTGGAAAAACTTAGGAATGGAATTGAAGAATTTTACAGCCTTCCATTAGAAGAAAAATTGTTATACAAAGTCAGGCCTGGAGAAGTTGAAGGCTATGGCCAAAGCAGTGTCTACTGTGATGATAAAAAAGTTGACTGGGCTGATAGGTTTTACATGACCACCAACCCTATTTACAGAAGGAAGCCTCATCTACTTCCTAAGCTCCCTTCATCACTCAGGTAATTAATTCAACTAAGAAGTATGTAAAATTTTTATTGCATCATTATTTAACAGAAAACAACATAATTTAGAGCAAAACAACATTGTTTTGAAAAATTTGCATAAGGTGGTAACATTTTTGTATATATGACTATATGTAAAATATTTCCTTGCATAAGCTTGGGATAAGCCTGCATCAGTTTGATTAAAACCACAATATTTAGTCAAAACATGCATGATTTTGGACTAAATACGCATGGATATAAACATTTTTAGATTAAAAAAACTTAACACACCATATTTTAGGTATAAATATACATGATTTATTTATTCAAACTTCTATTTATTTACATGAATGTCACCATCTTTTTTCTTTTAAGTTAAATCTTCATCCATTTGCTTTTTATAAAAATGAACAACATTTATTCTTATTTATCATTTTCTTATATATGCATGTGTGTGGGTAGCAAACTCCTGTGAGAACTACTTTGCAACAGAAAATTAGAAACCAATTAGAGCGGTCCATGTGAAAGATATAACACGAATCTAAAGCAATTAGAAAAAAAATACTGTGATATTTTTATACATAACTCAAAATTCAAAAAAGGTATTAAAAAAAAAACTCAAAATTTAAACTGCAACTAGTAACATTATAAATTGCAACTATATATATATGTACTGTTACAAAGTACATATGCTGAAAAATATAATGACATTTTTATAAATAACTTGAACTTTAAAATACAACTATCAACACTAAAAACTATAGAGTCAGTCAATCAATTCACTGCACTAATATATATGACGAATGGACTTTGTGGTGTTGGTATTTGAACTATACACTATAGCATTAATAATTGCACTTTAAACTTTGAGTTATTTATTACAAAAATGATACTTCATTTTTCCCTCCCGATTTTAAAACTGATCATCCCACATCGGTAGCTCTTATTGATTTCTGCTAGTTCTCTCCTATAGCAATATCCTTATTTGATCCAAATCATATATATATATATATATATATTCTCCCATGACATATATTCATATTTATATTAAATCTATAAATTTTGATTCTTGAATAGCTCATTGATGTAAAAAAATGTTTCCAAGATTTTTTTTTAAACAAAAAAATTGTTTTGTTTTGTTTTTATTTAACATAGGGAGGCCCTAGAAGCTTACATCTTGCAATTGCAAGATCTTTCAAGAACACTTCTAGGGTTTATTGCTCAAACATCAAAGATTGGGAAGAGAGAAATGGAAGATATGGCAGAGGATGGGATGCAATCCATGAGGATGACTTATTATCCGCCGTGTCCTAAACCGGAACTGGTGACGGGGCTTACGCCGCACTCCGATGCCACCTTGATCACTATCCTCCACCAGGTTAACGGCGTTGATGGGTTGCAGGTCAAATCTGACGATGGAAAATGGTCCCCGGTGGAGTTCCACCCTGATGCCTTTGTTGTCAATATTGGAGACATTCTAGAGGTTTTCTATACTTCTTTACTATTTTTTTTTGTTATATCATTAATTTATTGATCTATTGTTTGCGCATGCACTTTTCAGCTTTCGAATAGGCAAGTCTTCAATTAAGGGTAGGTTTACACAATCTAGAAAATGACTAAGTGAAGTGATTTTTTGGATTTTTAAAGGTTTGGCTACTAATAGAAAATAAAAATTGACTGATTTTATAAAAAAAAATGTCATATATGAAATTTTTATTCGAAAGATGTTTTTTAAATTTTGATCTCACTGCATGCTTAGTTCTCTATTCATTTGAGTGGTCTGAATATAATGGGTGTGTTTGTCTGCCATCTGGTTACTATTATACTAGATTAGGTTAGTTTGGTTAAAATATAAATCAGATCTAACTATGCCAAACAATAAAAATCTTGACTCATCGTGATCCATAGCCCTTTAAAGACATTTAAGTTTTTCTTTTTTTCCTTTTCTGGTTTAGACTTGATACGTTTATCAGGAAAATTATACAGTGGACCATGGTCCACAGAGCATTATGGATCATAGTCCAAAGCGGCGTTGTTTCTTTTAATAAAAAGAAACGGCACTCGTTCCACATTGTTCCTCCTAGATAGCTCTATTTATATAGCATATATATTCAGTTCCATTTTATATACATTGTAGTTTTATTTCACCACAACAACATTTTCATTTTGTTCCAACTATAACTTCATTCGACATTATAAATAAAATAGTCTTATTCCAGTGAGACACGTTGTATTAAATTTTATTTTATACACACTGTAGTCTGATTACAACACCATTAAATTATAATATAATTCTAATTCAATTACGACTTCATTGGACAATATACACCCAAATATGTGAAACTGTTTTTCAGTTTTATTTATTTATTTATTTAGTTTCATTACAACACAACTACAATACTATTTCGATATAACTACAGTTTCATTGGACAATATACACTCAAATATGTTAAACTGTTATTCAGTTTCGTTTTATATACAGTGTAGTTTAATTACAACACAACTACTATATCGTTGGACAATATACACTCAATATAACACAACTACATTGAACTTATTAAACAAATATTTGGCAATTAACAGATAGTTGATGCCAAAGACCTTGTGGTCTAGTGGCATCCGGTATCCCGATTAACACTCCCACATGGATGATGGGAGTGGGTTAATGGTAGTACTCAACCAAAAAAGATTGATAAATTAGTTATTCGTTATTAGTTAGGTACTGAGGTATTAAAATATGTTAGATAATTATAAAGATGAGTACTTTCATGTATAAATATTTTAAACATTTCTTAAATTTTTTATATAATTTCTTTCACATGTGCAGATATTCAGCAACGGTTTATATAAAAGTGTTGAGCATAGAGCGATGGTGAATTCGATTAAAGAAAGGATCTCCATTGCCATGTTTTTTAACCCAAAGATGGAGGTTGAGATTGGACCGTCACCCTGCTTAACAAACGACCAAAATCCACCAGCTTTCAAGAGGTTGAAAATGGAGGAATATGTGAAAGAATTCTTCTCTCGCAAACTCGATGGCAAGTCCGTTCTTGATCGAATGAGGATACCAAAGGTGACAACCTAACTAAATTTGTTTAAGGATTATTAGCATCTTGTTTATGTGGTTTAATTTGAAGTTTCAATTTCAAGAAATAATCGATCTGTGAATATGTCTTAGCTTCCTGCTGTTCGGATGCGTTCGCTAGTTCTTGCATGTGAAGAAATATAGGACTGTTTTGTTGGTGGTGGGTGATATGTATATTTTGTATTGTATTGAAGCTTTAATATAAAATGATAGTCTATCTTGAACTAATAAAATGTTAGATTTTGGTAGGATGTGATTATTGTCAAAATATCATTACCATCTTATCAGGACTGAGCCAGAAAATTTTTGTCTAGAGGCGAAAAGTACAGCAAAATATTACAATGCCAATCAATAAGAGTATCGATTATACATGATATATATCATTATATGTACTATACATAATTATATTATGTATTAACGATAATAAGTTTTAATGATACTTTAGGTAACAATTGACATCGATATCAATTGTTATTACATAATGTTTCACATAACACAAAATATATACAATCATAATCTTGTTTTTCACTCTTTTATCAACTAAAAGTTGTCAATTATTTTTTAGCAACAGTTTTTTTTTACATAACTAACCGATATTCATTTTACTAATTAACTTAATATTTCAAAATTTGAGGGATGAGAACAAAATTGAAAATCATGAATAAAAGAATAAATATTAACATTAATTTTTCCAATTTCAAAACTAATCTTTTGAATTAGCAAATGTATATCCTAAAAGTGTGAATAAATTATAAAAATACACAATAATTACTTGATTTATTTCTTTTTATTTAGTGAATCTGGACTTCAACATATGTTTTGGGCTTATTTAATATATATACATAGAAGTTTTTTTTAAAAAAAATTATGGGAGGCCCAAAGAGAATTTTTATTCTTAATAATGTAATAATATATACATAAATATTTCTTAAATTTTTTGGGTTGGGTGAGGTGTGGCGGCCCCATACCCACCCACGTAGGCGGGCCTGTAATTTACGTCATTTGATTCCTTTGTTTAAAACTTATAAGTTTGTTATGTTTTTTTTTTTTAATACTATTGACCATGTTACATGTAGTATCTGTTCATATACTTTCTCAGCTTACATGTATGTCACGGGTGTGTTGACTATCGAAAAATCGTTTTAAGCTGTGTTTTTAACCCTTTTGAGAGACTTTTCGTTTCTAGACTTCAAGCAATGTTTCAAGACACTTTTGGGATCTTCAACTACTATTGGGAAAGCATTTTTACATCTCGGGAAGGCTTGAAGTTCATTTTAATGTAATAAAAATACGAATTTATTACCAAAATGGTCCCTCGACTATTGCGAAATTACCAATTTGGTCATCGACAATTTTTCTTGCCCAATTAGGTCCCTCGACTTTGAAAATTTTAACCAATTTGATCCTCCGTTTATTTTGGTGTTAAACAACCGTTAAATCGGGACTAAATTAGTAATTTTGCTATAGTCAAGGGACCATTTCGGTAATTAATTTTGACTGAAATGGTCCCTTGACTATAATGAAATTACCAATTTGGTCCCAATTTAACGGAAATCAAACGGTAAAATAAATGGAGGACTAAATTGGTTAAATTTTTTCAAAGTTGAGGGACCTAATTGGGCAAGAAAAATTGTCGATGACCAAATTGGTAATTTCACAATAGTCGAGGGACCATTTCGGTAATAAATTCTAAAAATACATAATATGTCAATTATATGTAAATGATTTGAACTAGAGTCCATAATGCCCACGATAAACCTTAGCTAGTCCACCATATAGTTTAAGGTAAATTATGCTATAGACCCAGGTCCACCTTGCAAGGTGGATCCTGGTCCATGTTCACAATTTTAAAATTCTATGTTCACAATTTTAAATCTTAATCTTAATATACAAAATTACATGACTCAATATTCACAATTTTGTTATATAGATTAAAAAGTTGTGTTCAACTATTGAATATAGAGTTATATATGAAATTGTGAACATAGAGTTCTGGATTTGTAAACATAGAGTTTAGGAAATTGTGAACATAGAGTTATGAAATTGTGAACATAGAATTCTGTAATTGTGAACATAGAATTCAAAAAATCATAAACATAGAGTTCAAAAAGTGTGAATACGGAATTCTAAAATTGTGAACATGGACTTGGGTCCACCTTTCCTGGTCCATGGCATAACAACTGATAATTTAATTTCAGTGTTGCAAAAATCTCGCCTAGGCGCCGATTAATCCCCGCCTAGGCGTTAGACGTCGGTCGACCGCCTAGCGTATCACCTTAAATGGTGGTTTAGGAGGTTGGCCGACTAGGTGACCACCTAGGACGCCTAAGCACCGCCTAAGCCGCTTATATATGGTGCTGACCGCCTATGTCTCCTAGGCGCCGACTAGACCTCCTAGGCACTGACTAGGCCACCTAATCGGCCAATTAACTATTGTTCTTCTATTTTAATGGGTTATTTCACTCAAAACAACATCGTTTTGAGTGAAGTAACCCTAAATTGTACAAACTCTAGATATTTTTAAGGTTAATATTTAATATTTTAGTATTAACTATTAAAGTATTATATAATTTATATTTATTAGTCTTTAAAAAATTTAAAAATACTTAGACAAATATTTAAAAAATAAAAAAAATACACTGGTGCCTAGGCGCCGATTAATCCCCGTCTAGGCGTCCTAGGCACTCACTGAGCGCCCGAGGAGGCGAGGAGTGCCTAGCGATTTTTTAATCATGTTTAATTTGTGAAAAAGTCTATCTCTTGAAAATAAAAGATGAGGGTTGGGGGTGCAAGAAAGTCTATCCTTGACAATAAAGTTTAGTTGTTAATTTAATTTGCCATGTGTTTTAACACAATACATGCGGTTTGAGTGACTAACAAGGCCGTAATGTTTCTTTAATCTTATCGTTTTAATACCACGAATAAGCATGTTTTATTTTTCAGGTTCGAGTGTACTTCAAGATTGAAAATTCCAAAAGAACGTGATTTTCAAAAGTCAAGGTAGAATATATCAAAAGAAAGGGATTTCCAATCTACCACATATAATATCTTTGTATTAAAATAATAATTACGTAGAGAGATTTGGAAACTTATCATTTAATTATTGCATTAAATTAAATATATTCCTCTAAATTTATATATCCATTGAAACAAAGTAAATTTTATAAAACTCACAAAATTTTAAATATGTCAAATGACACATCTTTCGCATGCCAACACATGGTTTAAGAAAAAAACACACACACACAATGGGTGGCTGGTGGCACACCGCCCTTATCTATCGATATGCCGACAATAATTGGGGAGTAGACCTCTACGCCGACAAAACAATTTCAGTAACTGCAGACACCAACCAAACCTCAACTTCATGCCAACTTGTCGGAGCCAAAGTGGTAGGCCACCATTTGAGCAGCTAACCACCAGTCCACCATCAGTTATATCATAGACCGGGGTTCACTTTGTAAGATGAATCCGGCACAATTTAGATACAGAATATTCACAATTCAAATTTTGAGCATTCAGTATATAAATGGTAAACATTCAATATGTAAATTATGTATTTTAGACGCGAATCTATCTTGCAAGGTGGATTCGAGTCCGCAGACTAATTTGCCTGTCCAAGCATACAATAATTCTTTTCCACAATTTAAATAAACTTTAAAAGTAGCCCATTTGGAACAAGTGTACGATATTCGGAATAGATTATATTGGATTTCATTATTACTCGACATATTTAATCTGTTTTAATTTGGAACTGATGAAGTTATCTTGTCGTGCTGTTTTTCTTGCATTGGATGGTGATCGACAACTGTTAGTGGACTCCACTATTTTTTTTTTTAACGATCACAATGATATATTAACATTAAAGAATCAATTACACCAAATTATAACTAACAAAGGACTAAATAGATCAAAATGGGTCTAATGGTTTGTCATGTAGTATAACCAATCGTATGGACAATTTTCACTTCAAATTCTTTATGGACATTAAAATTTAAGGTTAGAGTCAATCCCGGCCAAAATACTACTTTATATGATTTTTTTTTTGTTCTTGAAAACCCCAACTATTTTTTTTTGTTTTTATCTTTTTTCGTGTAAAAGTATTATATTTTTCATCAAAAATATTACATTTTCTCTTATACGTAATGTTGGCAAGTATTTGTTACTTATAAGTTATAAGGGAAAATGTAATACTTTTAATCAAAAGGTAAAAGTATTATATTTTACTTCAAAAGTATTATATTTTCTTATCACTACTACAGAAAACACCTTTAACGTCGGTTTTTTAGCACTTTTAACGTCGGTTAAAAATCGACGTTGATATGGCCGACGTTGTATATAAATGATACGGCGTCGGTTTTTAAAACCGACGCCGTATGTATTTTTTTTTATTTTTTAAAATAAGAAACGACGTCGGTTTTTTAGAAAAACCGATGTCGTTTATTTAAAAAAAATAAAAAAAAATAGGAAACGACGTCGGTTTTTTACCAAAACCGACGTCGTTTATTTTAAAAAATAAAAAAAAAATAC
>CM008336.1:25764538-25778811 GCA_002525835.2 Ipomoea batatas | reverse complement strand
TGTGAACCATGATCCACAGAGTTGTGTGGACCATACTATCAAATAATATAAATTTAATACACAAATAATGTACTTTTAGTATATTAAAAATGTTCATAATTTTCATGGAAAGTACATTATTTGAATACTGAAAATATATTATTTTATATAATGTATATTCATTACACGAATAACGTACTTTTAATATATATTAAAAATGTACTTTTTGTTATGATTCTGTGTACCATGCCTATAATTGTGGGATCTTGGCTGATTGTAACGTGGTCCTAAATGGATTATGGAATCACAAGTTTTAGGATTTTTAAGGCAAAGAAATGTATACCATTATAGCATGTCCAGTGTAATACTATTTTTATTGTGATCGCGATCTTTTAAATTAATCTACATTTGACCAATTCAGTTTTGTGTTTAAGTTATTTATTTATTATTACATGCAAAAAATATTTACTTGTCAAAGAAAATTCTAAATATAAAATGATTATGACTTCATCGATAAGAAATCGCGCGTGATACATTTCATCTTAAAACTAAATTGTTAATATCCACTACTTTCCAACTTATATTTAATTAACTACTCCCTGTTGTATTTTATGTGTCTGATTCATCTAACAAGACTTGATTAGAAATATTTTTAATTCAATTTTTCATAAGATTAAGTTTAATATTAATATATAAAATTCATATATTTAGAAATTACATTAAAAGTAGTATTAAGCGCAAGCAAGTTAAATTTAAAAATAATTAATTAAAATAGTCAAGAAAATCAGTAAAGAAAAAAGAATTGATTTCACCAATAAATAATAAGCATGTCATGTGAATGAGACGTATGGAGTATTTTTTTTATATAAAATATTTTATCTGATTAACTCTGGGTCAAGCCAATTCATTACTAAACAAATGAATATAAAAAAGATTTAAACTTTTTTTCTTTTTAGGAATGATATATACTAGGTTAGAGACTAATGAGGAGTTCGAGTTCACTACTTGAAGAAATTCTTCATTTTCTTGCAAAATGAAATACTAGAAAATAGAGAAAATAATTACTTTGATATTACTCCTATTTGAAAATCAAAGATCGAATAAAAATATTAGATAAATAGAAATTAGAAAAAAAAAATTAAATAAGGGTCAAATAAATCATCAAATTATATACGAAACTACAATTGGGTCATGCAACAAAAAAATAAAAAATAAAAAATTACTACAATTAGAAAGGAGATAAAGAACATTTCTTTGCATTATTATTATTGTTTTGTAATGGATGACCCAATTATAGTTTCCTTTATAGTTTAATGGACTTTTTTGAAGGGAGAAGCAATATATATTAAGCCATCATCGAAATAACATCCTTGGGGATACATCAAACCAACTATGACCTCTATCACAAGCCATCTCTATCTTGACTAAGTGTGGGCGGCTTGATTACAGCTTCTACGAACAAAACGAACCACACAACCTGTTAGAGAATCTAATGAGTACTGAACCACATAATCTATTTGGTCCTTAATAGAGAAATTTTTCAAAAAAAAAAATGAATAATGTGAATAACATTTTTCATGCATAAAATGCTTCTACATCATTTATTGATGGGGCTTCCTTATAAATACCTTCTTATGCATATGGAAGCCTCATGTATATACACGTTTAGGTAAAAATATTCAATGGCCTCATCTCCATCATCACAGCTAGCCATGAAAGAGAGTTCACTAAGCCTTCAAGAACTAGCCAAAGTGCCTATGCTTACCATTCCAAATCGCTATATTTGTGTTAATCAAGAACCCACAATTTCCTCTTCTAACTCTAATAACCCATCAATCCCCACCATTGATCTCCAAGCTTTACTCATGGAAGAAACCAAGGATCTTGGGCTACAAAAGCTACACTCAGCTTGCAAAGACTGGGGCATATTTCAGGTTTTTATTTTTATTTTTATTTTCCTCTCAAATTATCCAAGATTTTATGGCATATGAATAGAGATACAGTATAAGTATATATTTCTTCATCAATTTACAGCTAGTGAATCATGGAGTCAATCCTTCAGTCCTGGCAAAATTAAGGAATGGAATTGAAGAATTTTACAGCCTTCCCCTGGAAGAGAAAATGCTATACAAATTCAGGCCTGGTGAAGCTGAAGGCTATGGCCAAACCATTGTCTTCTCTGATGATCAAAAAGTTGACTGGGCTGATAGGTTTTATATGATCACCAACCCTATTTACAAAAGGAAGCCTCATCTACTTCCTAAGCTCCCTTCATCACTCAGGTAATTAACTAGAATCAGCAATCCATAAATATATAAATAGTGGATCAAGTAATTAAACATTTATTAAGTGAAAATGATGAGCACCCTACAATAATATCCAAGTGCACTTTAGTGTTTTAACTCTACAAGTAGTTCACTTTGGAAAATTACAAATACATCCAATAATATGTAAACCGCACGCAAGAAAATTACATCTGTCGATATTTTATTTGAGAGTGTTGTCGGGTGTACTTAAAACTTGAGATAATTACCAAAATGTGATCCAGTATTTTTTCTTGTTTCAGAGCCCTTGATCTTCTAATATTGACAATTATGTTGGATGAGTTTTAATATATTATAAAATACTACGTAGTTGTTAAAAGAAAACAAAAAGAAAGGGAAAGAAGTGATAAATAAAGTTTCTAACCCTTTAGAAGGAAGCATGATATATACATATATACATATAAAGTATGCATGATTGGTGAAAACTTTTCTTACAGTATTAGATACAACCTAAATCAATTCAAATAGTACATACAGTTGCACCTATCTAGTACATGTAAAAATTTCATGGCATATGACATTATGACAAAGTTTTTGGCTATATTTGGTAACATAGTTAACTTATTAGCCAATTTTAGCTTATTTGATTACTATTAACTGATCAATATAAGTGTTTGATTAATTAGTTTTTTTATAGCAACTTATTGCTCCAAAACGTTAAAATGCAAAAAAAATAAAAAATAAATAAATAAATGCTCAAAGCAACTTTTTCGATTAACTTTTTATGAAAGTCATTTTGCATGTAATCAGCTATCATCTAACAGCTAATTTACCAAACATTTTTTTACCATCACTTTCAATTAATCAAATCACTAAGACAATAAGGTAACAACTATTTACCAAACACCCCATTTGATTATTTAATTTGATTCTTGAATGATGTAAAATGTCTTTCATGGTGTTTTGTGTTTATTAAACATAGGGAGGCCCTAGAAGCTTACATATTAGAATTGCAAGATCTTTCAAGAACACTTCTAGGGTTTATTGCTCAAACATCAAAGATTGGGAAGAGAGAAATGGAAGATATGGCTGAGGATGGGATGCAATCCATGAGGATGACTTATTATCCGCCGTGTCCTAAACCGGAGCTCGTGACCGGGATTACGCCGCACTCCGATGCCACCATGATCACTATCCTCCACCAGGTTAACGGCGTTGATGGGTTGCAAGTCAAATCTGAGGATGGGAATTGGATCCCAGTGGAGTTCCACCCTGATGCCTTTGTTGTCAATGTGGGCGACATTCTAGAGGTTTTCCCTACTCTTTTTTTTTTTTGAAAACAAAATCTGCGTAGATTAATGCAAAAATGCAGAAATAGAGTCAAGAGGGATAGAATCCCAATACAAAGTGTTAGTCTGTGCAAAAGCAGCAGACGCAAGAGTATGAGCAGCCATATTTTGTGCTCTAGGAATTAAAAATAACGAACATGAAGTAAATAGAACCATCGCATGTCTACATGCGTCAATAGGAAACCCGACATGAGAACGAAACGTAGAGCGATTTGATGACAAGGCCCCTCGCAGTTGTGAGCAATCTGTGAACAAATTAATCTCCAAAACTCCGGTGCGACGTAACCATGCTAGCGCCTCTTTGCAGGCCATTGCCTCCGCCATAAAAGGAGAAGAACATGGCGGAAGACGTCCTGCTACTGCTGCAAGAAATCCTCCATCTTGATCGAAAAGAACCGCCGCAAATGTTGAGTCGCTGGAATCCAGTTGGTGCCCGGCGTCGAAATAGCAGCGAGGCAGCAGCGACGATCCGGACGTGGAAGAGTTCTGCGCTAACTCCCCGACACCTGGGCTGCCACCGTGATGGACAGAGCACCATGCATGCAGCGCAGCTGCAGCTCGTGCGGCAACTACTCTTGGCTGCGGTAAACACCCCTCCCACACTGCGGTGTTGCGCGTCTGCCATAATGAGTAAAGCACTGCCATAGATAGAGCAAGATTTTCCTCAGTCATGCCCAGCATCAATTTCGTGAACCAACTTACAAAAGATTCATCAGTCACACTAGGTACATGTAGATTAAGCTCATGCCAAACAAAAGAGGAAAAGTCACACAACACAAATGCATGCATAATGGTCTCATGACCTAACCCACACATTGGGCATGCAAGATCCACCTCTACCCTCTTTAAAATCAAATTTGTAGTCACAGGGAGTATATCATTTAGAGCTCTCCAAAGAAATATCTTCCACTTTGGTGGTATTTTGAGCCTCCAAAGGGAATTCCAATGGTCAAAACCACTTGAGGAATAATCAACTTCTCCTATAATGCACCTGTAACCATTCTTTACTGTGTAACAACCTCTCGGGTCCCCATGCCAGTACCAAGAATCCTCATAGTCAGGGGAGACAGGCACTCGTAGAATTCTCTCCACATCAGTAGGATGAAAAATATCAGTCAAAACGGGTAAATCCCATGTATTAGTCTGCTCACTTATAAGTCCAGAAACTAACGCACCATTTAAGTAGGGTGGCATTAGAGTCTGTATCATAGGACTAGGATCATCAGGCAGCCATGGATGACCCCAAATTAATGAGGTTTTACCATTCCCAATTCTTCTTCTCGCCCCCTCACATATAAAATCATGAGCAGCCATAATACTTCTCCAGCAGTAGCTCGGACATGATCCTACAGAAGCATCAACAAATGTAGACCTGGGAAAATATCTAGCTTTATAAACTCTTGCCACCAAGGAATGAGGATTAGTTAGTAATCTCCAGGCCTGTTTGCCCAACATTGCCAAATTAAAAGCTTTTAGATCCTTAAAACCCAAACCTCCATACTTCCTAGGCACACACAAACGATCCCATGCTTTCCAATGAATACGAGTATCATTACCTGATCCCCACCAAAATATGTTCATGGTCCTCTCAATTGATTTGCAAACCCCATCTGGTAATAAGAATACACTCATTGAAAAGGTGGGCATAGATTGTGCCACACTCTTCAACAAAATCTCCTTTCCAGCTTGAGAGAGGAGCTTCTTATTCCATGACCCAATCCTCTGCTTGATTTTATCCTCAATATATGAAAAGGCTGCCTTCCTATTTCTCCCCACAAAAGCAGGGAGACCAAGATACTTCCCAAAGTTAGGGGCTTGAGATACCCCAAGAACTTGAGCCACCTCCCCCCTGCAACCAGCCGTGGTATTCCTGCTGAAACAGACACTAGATTTTGCATAGTTAACAGCTTGACCAGACATGTTCTCGTAAGTGTTCAGGCACTCCTTAATGACCCCAGCCTCCTGCGTATTTGCTTTAAAGAACAGCAAGCTGTCATCTGCAAAAAACAAATGCGAGACCGGCGGGGCTCCCCGTGCTACTCTGCAGCCATGAATAGAGCCCTCTAGTTGAGCCTTCTGAAGCAACAAAGAGAGACCTTCTGCACAGATAATAAACAAATACGGAGAAAGTGGATCACCTTGCCTGAGCCCTCGGGTGGGGGTAATCTGACCCGTACGTGCTCCATTAATCAAGAAACTATAAGACACTGATGTAACACAGAGCATAATCAACTCCACCCACTTTTCAGCAAAGCCTAGAGATTGCATCATTCTACGCAGAAATGACCACTCCATTCGGTCATAAGCTTTTGCCATATCAAGCTTTAGAGCCCCCCACCCTACCACACCTGATTGTTTCCTGTTAAGATAGTGGCCTACCTCTGCAGCAACTAGAATATTATCCGTGATAAGCCTATCCGGAATAAATGCACTCTGTGACTCAGAAATTAATCCTCCTAACATATGCTTCATTCTGTTGGCCAACACTTTCGCCATAATTTTATATACAACATTACACAAAGCAATTGGCCGAAGGTCTGAAACCATCTCTGGCACAGACTTCTTAGGGATAAGCACCACATCAGTATTATTCAAACCAGCAGGAAAGGAGCAAGAGTTTAAACAGTCAATCACAAAAGCAGACACATCTCCCCCTACCACATCCCAATAGTGCTGATAAAAACCAGGATTCATCCCATCAGGGCCCGGGGCCTTGTCAGGGAACATTGAAAATAAGGCAGATTTTACCTCATCTAAATCAAAAGGCCGTAATAAGGAATCATTCTCCTCCCGAGAGACCCGAGGGGTCACAGATGCAAAAAAAGACTCCATTGGGGCAGAACCATTTGTTCGAAAGATATTTTCAAAATAAGATAGAACAACAGAAGACATAGATTCACCCTCCACCCAGCTACCAGCTTCGTTCTTAAGTTTAGAGATAGCATTTTTCTTTTTTCGAGCAGAAGCATACCTGTGGTAAAACCGAGTGTTCGCATCTGCCCCTTTCTACCAATGCTGCTTGGCACGTTGCCTCCAAAAAATGTCCTCCTGAGCCTCAAGACGAGCCAACTGCTCCTCCACCATCCCGAACTCAGCCAGAGAGGCCGGGTCCCTAAGCCCACGGAGTTGTAACTGTTGTTCACGGAGATGTCTGATACGCTCACCAAACTTATGAAAATGGTCACCGCCCCACCTCCGCAAACGGACACCACATAAATTCACACAACTCATCAACCCTCCATCTCTACCCTCCTGCCATGCACTCTCCACCACCTCCCTACAACCTTCATCAAGTAGCCATGCCATTTCGAATCTGAATCCCACCCGTCTGCTGCCAACAGCCGAAGGGGATCCATCAACGCACAAAAACAAAGCAGAGTGGTCCGAGGTTCGTGTGAGAATGTTCTCAACAAAAGCTCCTTCCCTCATTCCACGCCAATGATCATTAACCATGACTTTATCCAGCCTCTCCTCCAACCAATCTCCAGTACCCCTTCCCCTCTCCCAGGTAAATTGATACCCCCTCATCGGTAACTGTGTCAAGTTGCAGTCATCCATAGCCTCCCCGAAACCGCGTAGGAGAGCATCTGGATGTGGGTTTCCGCCTCGCTTCTCTGACTGATAGAGGAGATCATTGAAATCCCCCACCACCACCCAAGGAAGCGAAGACCTACTAGCTAGGGTTCTTAATAGAGCCCATGAATCCTCTCGTCTACTCCGTTCAGGGAAACCATAATAACATGTCATCCGCCAACTTTCCAGACCTGCAACTGTGACCTCCACATCCACATGATTTCTCGAATAGCTCAACAACCTAGCAGTACGGTTTTTTCTCCACAACAATGCAAGACCACCACTTAAACCCACATTATCAACAAAAAATAATCCTTCATAGCCAAGCTTGACTCGGAGTCGCTCAGCATGGCCCCGACCCACCTTGGCTTCCATCAAAAACACAAATTCGGGCTTCTTACGGGACACTAAGTCCACAATCTCTCGAACTGTTCGTGGATTGCCCAAGCCACGATAGTTCCAGCTAAGAACACTCATGATGACGGGCGGGCCTGTGAACCAGAACCCGCCGAGAACAAGTTTTTTGGAACATCGGTCATCTGAACATCATTAGCAACGCCACCACCCCTTCTTCCACCACCACCCGAGCCCTCCCTCCTCCTCTTAGATACAGCCACCACACTAGTCACGACATGCTGATCACCTGCCGAAACCAGCGCCCCACCCGTTGCCGCAGCCTGCTGCATATTATCGCACACCGGCGAGGTTTGGTGTTTCGGCGGACCCGACAAGGGTATTAACCATGGGTCCCCAACCGGCCTTGGCCCACGAGTTCCTCCAGCCCTCAACTCCGCACTGAAAGGGTAATGTTCGACCGGCAATGTAGACTCCCTCGCCTTTATACAAAATTTGAAGGAATGGCCGAGCATACCACAAAAGAAACAGTACGTGTGCAACCTCTCATACCTGAAGGATACCCAGCAAGTGGACTTATCTCTCTTCACAAGATTCATTCGACGACGAATGGGACGTTCCACTGGTATTGCGACACGAATACGGTAGAACGTCCGCCAAGGTGTGCCCGCGAACCTGTCATCACACCGCAGAAAAGTTCCAAGGAAATTCCCAACCTGCTCCAATACGGAATCAGACGTATATCCCAGAGGGAGGTCGTGCACCTGAACCCACATGTCGACTGAGTTCAGAACAACACTACCCGGCAATGCACCCGGCACAAGCTGACGGCAAACTAACGTATGATTTTGAAAAGACCATGGCCCCTCATCTAGAACATACCGCATATCAGTCTCATGATAGAACACAAACATGAAAAGGTTCGGTTGAACCTCCGAGACTTGCACGCCCTTCACCGGCTGCCAAACTGATGCTAACACCTGCCGCATATACTCCACCTTGATCAGCTTGCTTGTCAGAAAACGTCCCATAATAACCCATGTTGACTCACCATCGATAGGATTATCGTCGGCCTCATCAAACACCGGTTGGAACTCCTCCGCCTCATCCTCCAAAACCATATCTGCCCAGCGCTGCGTCAATCCTCCAACTCCTCCATCAGTCGAAGACGTCGCCATGCTAGCAGAACGCACGTAGAAAGCACAGGAAAACCGATGACAATCACCGGAGAAAAAGCCAAGAAAACGCAAGAAAACCTAGGAAAAACCCTAGGAGAGAAAACCGAAACCCTAGAGCAGCTAGGGAGAAAGATCCGCTAGTAAGAAGTTTAATTTGTATAGGTTTTCCCTACTCTTAGTTCTTTACATTTAACGATAAATTATTAATTTATAGATTCTTTTTTTTTTTCTATCTCCTTTGCCTTATTACATTTATACCCACAAAAGCTTTGTTTATTCTCTGAAAATGTTGTCTTAGAGTAATTCCATCAAGTGTTTTTTGAACGTTTTTTTTTTCTTTTGTACATTTTTATGATTAGATGGAGGTGAGAGGGTACTAAAAAAAAAAAAAAAAGATGGAGGTGAGAGGTGAGAGGAGAGAAATTTTTTACTTTTGTCAAAATTTAATTTTTTGTGGAGTTCAGTGTAGAAAAGAAAAAAAAAAGTGTTGTCCCTTCAGCTACGCGTTGGGTGCACTATCACACCTAGTAGTGCACGCGCCTTGTTGGCGCGTAATTGTGACATTTTTTTATTTTATTTTTTTCTTTTTGTCAAAATATTTTTTCATTCATTTTTCTTCTGTTATGTTCACTTTCGTTCTATCATCCTATAAAAAAATCATCTAAAAAAATCTTTAAAAATCTAACTCTTGGAGATGCTCTTACACATTATGCAACCGACTTGAGCTTTGGTTGTCGGCTATTGTTTGGCATCGATGGTCAATGAAATTATCCTCAACAATCACAAAATCTGAGATAGATGTAGATATATATTGACGTTGCACGTCCTTATTTGATTCAAGGAAATATGAGAAATGACCGTGATTTTCAAATTCGATATTTTAGGATATGTAAGATTTTCAAAAATGTCATGTTAAATTTTATTTTCGTTACGTAGATGTTTAGCAATGGTCTATACAAAAGTGCTGAGCATAGAGTGATGGTGGATCCGACTAAAGAAAGGATCTCCATTGCCATGTTTTTCAACGCAAAGCTTGAGGCTGAGATTGGACCAGCACGCTGCTTAATGAACGAGGAAAACCCACCAGCTTTTAGGAGGATGAAAATGGAGGAATACGTGAAAGAATTCTTCTCACGCAAACTCGATGGCAAATCCTTTCTTGATCGAATGAGGATACAGAAAGTGAACGCAAAACCAGACATTATAGGACAAAATTCGATTAGCTAGCATTGTTTTAATTATGTGGTTTGACTTTTTAATTTCAAGAAATTATGGTTACTATTTGTTAATATGTTTGTGCGTGGCTGTATGTGAAGAAATAAAGAACAGTGGCATCACTGGCATGTGGCAAGAAATAAAGAACAGTATTTCTGGTGATTTATATTAAACATTTAATGTAAAAATTAAAGCATGTGCTCCGTCCAATTAAAAGTCTAAACTGATAGTTGGACTGCATATTTATGCTCACACGTCCCCTCACGTGTGCGGGCTGATTGACTTTGATGAGCTCCAAACAACACGTGGACCATAGTCTTTTTTTTTTTACCTTTTACATGGCTCTGATACCAAATTGAAGCATGTGCTCCATCCTTGCACATTTATGTTTATATTATATTTATGCTCACAGTAAACACTATAGATAATTGAGGAAAATATGTGGCATGTAGTTTGAGTCCTTTGACTAACAAGGCCTTAATGTTTATTTTTTATTTTTTTAATAGCACGTTTTGTTTTTCCAGTTAAAGTATACTTTGCGGAATTGCGGGTCAGATATGCAATCTCAATCTCATCTCTTCGAATCCCTTCGATAGGCAACACGTCCTTGAGAATAGGAATTTACATTATAATAGAAATTATTATATTATCAGAATTAATGAAACATTAAAAATAATTATAATTTAAAAATAAAATACTATAAATAATACGCTCAACATGACAGCATATTGTAAAAGATAACCAAAATAATAAAACAAATTTTTTATAATTTTTTTTCTACATTCTATATATATATCTTTATATTTTCTTCAAATTAGATTCTCTACGTAAGCACATAATCCACATTAAACATTTAATATGTGGCAATAAGCATAAACCCACTAACCTCCAACCAGAGTTTTATCTCGTTGATTGATTTTGTCCTTTGTGTTGAATAGGAGTCCCTCGGGCTACTGTGGAATGACTATAAACAAGTAGATGTTTCTCTCGATTTTCTCAGTACTCTAGATGTCCCGTCAATGTAGGTAACCAATTACCTAATGCTGACTAAAGATTAATACTTAGTCAGCCTAAATAATTTGCACCACATAAATACTTAATATTATTATTTATAATAATAATCCTAATAATAATAATAATACTTTAAGGAAAACATTACATTCTCCCACTTAATGCAAACATGAAACCCCAAGAACAAGATTACACCAACCATAATGATACGTCCTCTTTAGCGCGAGTAGTATCCATTATGATAAAATGCAAATTGCCTTCGAGCGAGTACTTAGGTAATAAACTTAATGAAACAAACCATATGGAATTTATTACTGAAATGATCCATCGGCTATTGCGTAATTACCAATTTGGTCCTCGACAATTTTATTTGCCCAATTAAGTCCTCAGACTTTGAAAATTTTAACCATTTTAGTCCTCCGTTTATTTTACCGTTTGATATCCGTTAAATCAGGACCAAATTGGTAATTTCATTATAGTCAAGGGACCATTTCAGTCAAAATTAATTACCGAAATGATCCCTTGCTATAGCAAAATGACCAATTTAGTCCCAATTTAATGGTTGTTTAACACCAAAATAAACAGAGGACCAAAATGGTTAAATTTTTCAAAGTCTGAGGACTTAATTGGGCAAAAAGAAATTATCAAGGACCAAATTGGTAATTACGCAATAGTCGAGGGACCATTTCGGTAATAAACTCAAACAATATGTTTATTTCAAGTCCACTGAAGTATTTTCTTAATGAGACAAAAACTGAAATAAAGTGTACACACTCAAGAGAAAATATCTGAAGTGTCTGAACTGCAAAAGAATTTCATTAGATTGAATTGAATGTATATACAAAATTACAAAGTGGGTGAAAGTCCCATCTTTTCAACAAGATCCTTGAATTTAAATGGAGGCATGCCTTTAGTCAAAGAATCTGCTAACATCAACTCTGTGCTAATGTGTTTAATAACAACTTCTTTACGTTTAACACTCTCTTTAAGGGCTAAGAACTTACTGTCGATATGCTTGCTTCGACTCCCACTTTTGTCATTCTTAGCCAAGAAGAGAACAGCAGAGTTGTCATAGTAGACTTTTAATGGCTTCGATATAGAATCTATAATTCTAAGCTCGGAGATGAAATTCTTGAGCCATACACCTTCCGAAGTGGCCTCAAAACAGGAAACGAATTCAACTTTCATGGTAGAAGTAGTTACTAAGGATTGTTTAACACTCTTCCATGAGATAGCCCCATCGGGCATAATAAAAACGTACCCAGAAGTTGATATCCGAGTATCAACACGGCCAGCGAAGTCCGCATCGGAATAACCAACAACATCCAGGATATCTTTCTGCCTAAAACCCAGCTTGAAGTCTTTAGTACCTTTTAGATACCTCAAAACTCTCTTTACTGCTCCCCAGTGGTCCGTGCCTAGATTTTGCAGGTAGTGCGCCAACATGTCAACAGCAAAAGCAGTGTCAGGCCTTGTACAAACTTGAATATACCCAAGGCATCCAACCGCTTCAGCATATGGAATATCCTTCATGCACTCCTTCTCCAAATAGTTTTTAGGACATTGATTCAAACTAAACTTATCCTCTTTTGCTATGAGAGCAATATTCGATGAACATTTATGCATTCGAAATCTCTCCAAAACTTTATTAATATAGGTTTCCTTCGATAGACCTAGTATAACCCGGGACCTATCCCTATGAATCTTTAAGCCAATGACAAAGACGCATCACCCATATCTTTCATATCAAAATTTTTGGAAAGGAATTGTTTCACGTTGTAAAGCATCCCCACGTCAGTAGCGGCAAGCAAGATATCATCCACATATAACACAAGGAAAAATATTTTACTCCCACTAACCTTCTGGTATATGCAGTGATCTAAGATACTTTCAACAAAACTAAATGAAGAAATGACTCTGTCAAACTTAATATACCATTGGCGAGAAGCTTGTTTCAAGCCATATATAGATTTCTTAAGCCTACACACCAAATTCTCACCACCTCTACTAGAATAGAAACCTTCAAGTTGTTTCATATAAACTTCCTCTTCTAGATCACCATGTAGGAAAACAGTTTTCACATCCATTTGTTGCAACTCAAAATTAAAATGTGCAATTAAAGCCAGAATGACTCGGAGAGAATCTTTTTTTGATACGGGAGAAAAAGTCTCCTTGTAATCGATTCCTTCTTTTTGAGTAAACCCCTTAGTAATGAGTCTGGCCTTGTATCTTTCAATGCTACCTAATGAGTCTCTTTTGGTTTGGAAAACCCATTTTCAACCAATAGTCTTGGCCCCATTAGGTAACTCAACAAAGTCCCAAACTCCATTACACTTCATGGAATTCATTTCATCTTTCATGGCTTCTAACCACTCATTAGACTGTGCACAATTCGTGGCTTGTGAAAACGTGTCAGGATCATTTTCGGCTCCAATGTCAAATTCTTATAGATACGATACATAATACCTAGGTACTATTGAATGCCTCACCCGAGTAGACCGTCTTAATGTTGGAACACTGGCACCTTGAGAAGGTTGTGGCGCAACTATCTCTTCAGGAACTGAAGGTAGTTCTTGAATTGGTCTAATTTCGATCTATGTCAGTTCAGGGATTTGTTGTAAATCCTGAATTGATTCAATCATTGGTTCAGAATATGCTTCAAGAGGTTGATGTAAGTCCTGAACTTGTTCTTCTAATGATTGAGTTTCAACAGCTTGTGGAATCTCAACGGTGGGTTGTATAACCGCAGGCGGGACTGAAAGTGCATTGCGTATAAGTACAACTTTGTTAAATCGATCTCTCCCACTGATCAAGTCATGCATCCTCAAGAAATTTAGCGTTTCTTGATTCCACTATCCTAGTTGTAAAGCGATTTGCGAATTGTGCCGCCCACATTGTTGCTCGGGAGGCCGTTTATGAGTCAAGTTGCGGGGAGTGGTTTGATAACCCTCCTCCTTTTCTTGGTGATTGTGTTGTTGATGATTTAATTAATTAAGTTTTTATTCTCAAAAAAAATACTTGTACATTATTTATTATATTGATGGGGTTTCCTTATAAATACCTTCTTATGCATGTGGTAGCCTCATGCATATACACGTTTAAGTAAAAAATATTCTATGGCCTCATCTCCATCATCACAGCTAGCCATGAAAGAGAGTTCAGTAAGCATTCAAGAACTAGCCAAAGTGCCTATGCTTACCATTCCAAATCGCTATATTTGTGTTAATCAAGAACCCATAATTTCCTCTTGTAACTCTAGCCCATCAATCCCCACCATTGATCTCCAAGCTTTACTCAGGGAAGAAACCAAGGATCTTGGGCTACAGAAGCTACACTCAGCTTGCAAAGAC
>CM008336.1:25723179-25735738 GCA_002525835.2 Ipomoea batatas | reverse complement strand
GATTAGAATTGTGATTAAGCGTGTCAAGAATCCCATGAGTTTAAGCTATATTTATAACCAAACTATTAACCAATCTTTCCTCAATATTTGCAGCTGAAAACCACTCAAAATAAGGCTCATCAACCAGAAGTGTAGATCTGAGCAAAACGTGGATCATGAAGACTGAATTCTGGTTTGAATAAAAACTGTCCACTGGACTACTCGTTGGCGCTGCTCCAGACTGTGTGAAGAGAAATATGACTTTAAACAAGGAAACGGACAAAACTACCTAATAACATAACTTATGTTTTTGACTAATAATTAAGCCAATTAAAGGTGGTCCAAATGTGTATCATTTGTACACTAACAAAACCATTAGACAATAAAACTTGTTTGACACCTATCATGAAGTCTTTTGGACTAACGTGTGCTTATACATTGATAAGGAAATGATCATTACCCTATGGTTATCAAGCTGCACAAGTTCAGAGATAAGACAGTGAATTTTAGGGGATTATGACAGCTTTTGGATGGCTACAACTTGCTAAGCCGGCAAATTCAAATTTCAAAGTTGGTACTCACTCTTCCTCAACTATAAAATGAGCACCCCAAGCATAGAAGAAAATGTCAAGAGGCTAAAAAACGATAAATGTGATCTATTGTTGAAAATTATTGATAGATAAACTGCCGCATTGCAATAATCTACTCTTCTAAGCTGTAAGAAGAATCAATTTGATTATTTCAAGTCCAACACCATCTTTTAGGATAAGAAAGTTGGGGGATCAACATAGCAAAGAGACTTCGTGATTAACCCTTGCTAGCTCTGATCAGGCAATGAAAGAAAAGTTTACGAGAGGTAGTGATTGTATGAAGGACACCGGTAGAAGCTTATGGCTTCAACTCACTTTGTATTCTTGTAGCAAATACTTGGTGAAATCTTCTTTGGAGTTTAAGGAGAAAAGTGGAATATATTATATATATGAAAGTTTTTTCAACTACAATAAAAATCTCTCTCTCTCCCTTCACATTTCGCTATTATTAACTTTGTACAACTAACTCCATACTCTCTACACACACTAACACATTAAAATTTTTGAATTAGCTACATTGCATCATTTTTATTGGCAAGCATCAAACCTTCCGCTGCAAGGAAACATTCACGCTCAGAGTAATTTTGAAAAAGTTCTTAAAAGTCTATTCAACCCTTCTCCTCCCCTCTTTTCTAGACTTTTAGCTTGCTCAGGACCATCAAGATTTATTACTAGTTCTTGTTAACTAAATTTATGAAGGGTACCGATAAATTATTATAACATAAATGTTAACAAAAAGACTAAAAATGCAACATTTTTATAATTCAAGAATTAAAAATCATCTTGATTTCAAAAATAAAAATGAAAAATCATCCTTGTGTGCAGTAAGCAAAGTTCTAGCCTATATGTTCAATTGAGCTATCGTGATTTACATCCTTCCCATATGCTTTAGGACAGAAGCTTGGGGGCCCTTGGGATTGGGATTCAACCTTTTGGGAGCAAAGAATTAAAAATCATCATACTACCATATTACACAAAGAGCAAAAGTATAATTCATTTATATTAAAATTTTCATAATAAATCTTCACCTATTTAATGTGATTGAAGGTAGGTGTAATAAGATTTAGTCTCCCTTTGAGAATGCAACGAGCTAGATCAAACCGAGTGAATTGGTCTTATTCTTCTTTATTATTTTTTAAAATTGGTCTAGTTGTACCACTTTCACCTGATTAAATTACAAATTTTGTAATTTAGTTTCAATTTTTTTTATTTATTTATTTATTTATTGTAATTGAGTAATAATATAATGAACCACTTTAACCGCAATTAATCCAAGCAATCCCCCATAAAACTGTAAAAGTGGTCCGCCACTTTAACTGCTCTAATCACTCTTCCAAAGGCACGTATAATATGAATAATATTTCTTTTTCACCTAAGAAATTAAAGGGGATAGTCTTTAATTAAAATTTATTTTTTTTTAAAAATAAAGAAGCTAATTCATTAATCATAGGCTGAAACATTTACAATAAAGATAGATGGAATGGTCAAACATTCCTTACAGTCAGACATAGAAACAACTTCCCTAGCAATGCTATAAAAATTTATTTTTGATCACATGAGTATGGAAGTAATTTCACATTAAAGTCTAATCTTGAGGCATGTAAAAATATTCAGTCTAAAATTGCCAACCTTTTTTTTTTTTTTTTTAATTATATCATTCTCAAAAAATAGTTTAAAAGAAAGGAGAAAAATTTTACCTCCTGGACAAGATATTTAAATGATAAAATTATATGTTAGTTATGTTTATTAAACACTGAAATGTTAAAAATTTTAATTGTTGCAAACAAATTAAAATTAAAAATTTAATTAATTGAAATTTAAAAAGTATGACAAAATGTGATAATGTCACAAAATTAGAGAACTAAAAGGAACCCTATTTTTAGTTTCAGTAATCAATCCCACATTAGCATTTCACTGACAGACATGTTATTGGAATTTTTATATGATGGAACAAGGTTTATATTGCATTGTAAATCTTGATACAAAGATTTTGTACTTTCAGTTAACACATTCTGTATCTACAGTTAATCGTTTCTGTACATGTAAACAACTAACTTGATAATTGTTGACACATAATATGATATATGATAACTATATAAGTACAGAAACTATCATCTGAAGATACATAATGTGTTAACTACAAATACAGAATTTGAAAGTTATTTTTTTTACCGGAGTCTACAATACAAGGTAGACCTTGATCCATGGTATAATTTGCCATGTTCTTGTTGACCAAGAAAGCATCTCCTCAATTCTCACCATATTTGTGTCATTATAGAGACATAATTACGTTGCAAAGTTATGTGCTTTTGCTTCCCAACATTCAACAACTTTATTTAATTATATTATAATCTGTCCAAAAACAACGTACTTTATACAAAGTTACAATCACTTTACAAAAAAAAATAAAAAATTAATAAAATAATTTCAAACCCAAAAAATAATAATAATAAATAAAAAGAAATATCTGGATCTGAAGAACCACAACCACCATGGTTCTTGATCCATGGCCACCAATGAAGGCAAAGGCTTCGATTGTACGTCGGCTTCTTTTCTTATATTATTATTATTTTTTTCACATAAGTATTTTATTCCAATAATTTTAAATATTATATGTGGATCAAAGTATTGTCCACGTGGCAAAGACGGTTTAGTTCCAAATGTTTTCCATGCCATTACGTGTCCATGGGACAACTTGTGGTAAATTAAATTATAGAAATCAAATTTATATGAAATTATAATAAGATGTTGACATCCTGTAACTTACGATGAAACAAAACTTGTGAAAGTAAAATATGACAACCAGATGTTGTGGACAAACATAATCAAGCTTAAGAACAATCTCGAATTTCTGCAAGAGTTACACACTTACACATCAATCTTTGCATTTTTAATCAAGCTTTATTTGACTTTTTTTTTAATCCTGTAATAATAATAATAATAATAATAATAATAATAATAATAATGAATCAGCCATTACAATTAATACGTGTAATTATGAGATAACAATAAATACTGAATTTGTGGATATTTCCTGTTGCGTATCGTCAGCATATTCTATAATAATTTAATTAATGTTTTCAGATTGACAAAAGAATTTACAAAATATTTACGTAACGGGTTTTAATTTGTCAATTGGTGAAAAACACTTCTTAAATAATCTAACAACATAAAAACAATATTTGAAAATCAGATTACGATGTTTTCAAAAAGATTACGATATTCTTCGACTTGACTATGATATTACTTGTTACTTGTTAGGATCAAGTTAGCATTTATCACTAGCTAGAATCTATAGTTCACTGCAAAAGCGTAATTTTATTTCATCATACCGCCACTACATTTCTCTGAGAGACATAGAATTAGATTTACCCTTTCACTGATTTTTGCCTATCACGACGTACGTACGTACCACAAATAATAATAACACATTAAAAAATTATTGTCCCAATAACTTTTTGACCGGACTTGTTGCACATGGTGTGAGTAGTACGATCTAGTGGAGTTGTACTCTTGCATTATCTTTTCATTTTGATAGAGGTTTTGAAAGGGATAAGGGAGGACGACACAGTGTAGAGGACTGTAGAAAGATGTAATAAAAACAACATAAATTCTGTGACCATTTGAGAATACCAGCTGTTAGTGTTGGGCTGTGTCAACACCGGACAAAAAATGAAATGACAGAAAACATAAAACAGTGTGGCATCACTGGCGTATGTAATGTGTATCCACACCACATCGTAACTGAAACCTAATCTGATCGATCTGAAAACCAGCTGGATTTGCATGGGTCATCAGCTACACTAATTATTTAATTAATTAATACTCTCTCTCTATGACATTTGATTAATTAAGTTAATTACAGTACAGATCCAAGTTTTTTTAGAGTTCTTTTTGAATCGAAGGGAGGATCAGGTCTGGTGTCTTACCACATACACCCTTCTGAAATAATTCTCGCACTTGAATCAGGTTCAGTACCTTACAACAGACACCCTTCTGAAATAATTTTCGCACTCCACAAAGCACTTGAGTCAATCGCAACTTGAGCTTAATTTAATTTTGCTTTTTCTTTTAAGGAAAAAATGTTTGGACTTTGGAGTACAATGAATGGAAATTGAAAGGATTAGGCAAAAAAACCCAATGAAAAATGGGTTTTTTCTTTTTTTGCCATTTTTTTTCTTCTTAATTTTATGTTTCTAGAAAACCAGTCATCCTAAGAACAGAATTCCTAACTTGGCTCAAATCTCTTCCCTTGAGAGTCCGCCCATTTCCGGTGCAGACGGAAAACGCCATCATTTTCCCGGCGATTCTCCGGCCGGTGATCACGTGCGGCGGCACCATTTCCCCGTCGTCCTCCACCGACCCACCGCCGACCCACGGCGCCGTTCTTGATGGCCAGTTGCCGGGGATATTCACCGGCAGCGAAATCGACTCCCTCCTCGCCGCCGGCGCCGGCGCCGTCACCGGCCTCCTCTGCTTCTTATTTCTCGATCCTCGCCGACGACCCGCCGAAACGTCGTCGTCGTCCTCCTCCTCAACCCCCTCAAAGCCAGGGCTTTCTTGAAACACAACCTCGGATTCTTGGTACTCTTCAGCCATGCCTGGAAGAAATTAAACAACCTCGTTCAATTCGATCGGCGGCCTTGAAATGAAATCTTAGGAGATTGGAAAATTTAAGGAAGATGGAGTAGGAAAGATTAAGAGAAAGACTAAGCATATATATAGGGGAGAAAGACTAAAAGTGATTGATTGGATAACGAAGGAGTTTTCATCAGATGTCGTCACTGTAAGGAGCGATGAGTGCGGTCCCCGCAAGTTTTTTCTCTCTCTCTCCCTCTCTCTCTCTATATATGTGTATATATATATGTAATCACACAAAACAGCTCTCTTACTTGAGCCTCACGGCTTCGCTTGTGTGTATGCGTAGCTTTTGTGTGAAATTAGTTGAATTGACTATTTTGGCATAAACTCCGATTCCACTTTGGAACTCTGTATGGCACAAAAATATACATTGAGAATTCGAAAAATTATGAGTAAACTCGAACAAAATAATATCTCCTTTTAGGTTTTAATCGAATACGAAAAGAAAAAAAAATGTAACATGATTCATTTTAGATTTTTAGCTAATTTTCACTTGCCATGTTAGATGTTAGCAATAAGCCAATAAGTAGTTTTAAAATAAAATAGTCTCTAGGGGCGAGGTTCTGTGGGCTTAAAATTAGTACCGTATATCACTTAAATTTTAATTTTAAAAATGGAGTAAAGGCAAAACCAAGATTTTGTGTTATTGGGAAAGCAAGGTTTTTGTAATGTGAAATTTTCAACATTGATTTTTAAAAAAAAAAAAAAGTAGTCAGAAAAGTTAAAGTAATAATCAATTCGTAGTTTTTGTAACGCATCCGTTACGCGCATAGGTTGCCCAAATACGATCATTTTTTCCTCATTTTCAGACAAAACCTCGAATTAATAGAAAAATCTCTATTCGCTATCTCTCTTCTCTCCACTTTCTTCCAAATCAACAATTTATTTTCAAAAAATGTTATGTTAGAGCATTATTCTTATTAGTGATTTATTTTTTGGTGCCAAATAGATCATGTTTATAAAAAACTCATTGTTGAAAAAATCGTCATTCCCGGGGTGCATAGGCGGCGATTAATCGGTGCCTAGGCACCTGTATATTTTTTATTAAATTTTTTAAAAATTTATTTAATATTTTAAAATTTTTAAGACTAATAATTATAAACTATTTAATACTTTAATAGTTAATACTAAAATATTGAATATTAACCTAAAAATATAGATTTTGAACAATTTGGAGTTATTTTGCTTCAAACGATGTCGTTGGAAAAATAGCATAAAATGGCATGTAAAGTGGCTATTTTGTAGTACAAATATATGTGGGGTTCACTTTCGATTGGGGTTCTTCGTAGTTAAACAAAGAGATTGATATATTGTACGCTCAAAACGGATAATTGGTGGAAAATTGATTCTTAAAGTAGACATATTTGAGTTGGAAAATGAAGGTGGGAAGGCTTTAAAAATGTTTGTGTCCCACATTGGTTTTGGTAAGTAGGTTTTCACTACTATATATACAAAAGCCTTTTTATTGAATTGTATAGCATAGAGACTTTCTCTCGTGCATTGGGCGTGCAAGTCAAATCCAAAAATGAGACAAATCCACAAATATATGTGTGGGGAAAGTTGTTATACCAAATTTTCGCTGCTAGATGATTTTATTATCAGATTAAACAATACACTGAAATTAACTTTCTACCTCTCAAAAACTCTATTCTTCCTTATCTATAGCCTACTGTGATCAAAGCCTTGTTCTTGTTCGGCGGGTTTCATAGTCTTATCTCTAGCCTACTGTGATCAAAGCCTTGTTCTTGTTCGTCGGGTTTCATAGTTTGAGTATTCAAAGTTGAAGCCGTAGCTTATTTTATCTTGAGAAACCTAAGCTACAACACTCCTATTCCTATACTGTGATTAAAGCCTTGTTCTTGTTCGCCAGGTTTCATAGTTTGAGTGTTCAAAGTTGAAGTCATACCTTATTTTATCTTGAAAAACCTAGGCTACAATGCTCATATCCTAACACCAAGGGAGATAGTAAATAATATTTTAAGAACAGTATAGAGATTACATGACTCAAGCTTACCCGCTACTAGATTCATCCTTCACCCTTTCATTTTTTGTGCTTGTTATTTTTTCTAGAAATATTATTTTCTTTCGTAACAAAAATAACTCAACATTGACACATGCGCAACTTGTGCTTTATGAAAAGAAAAAAGTATTTCTCATAAAAAATAGTGCCCAAAAATTCAATCTAACACTTTTTATCTCTCCTATCTCCTCCACACCACAAAAACCAAAACCATTAAAAATCGAGCAAGAAGTAAGAACCCCTCAATGGGAATTCTCCTACAACTTGAAATAAAAAATCGTTAACCATTCAACCTCTTACTCCGTTGTCCTAAAAGAGGTGATATTCCTTCCTATATTGAAATATTTTGAAAATTTTCTATTTTATAAATGCAACAATATTTATAACTTAATCACACACAACACACTTTAAAAACCTACTACATTTATTATTAGAATAATATAATTTATGGTGTATTCCGGGCTAATACATAAAAATGATTCACTGATTATGCAGTAATTTTTTGATTTGGGTCTCAACTATTAATTCATTCAAAATGATTATTTAATTATACAAAATTCACTAAATTAAATTTAGTCCTCCAATGTACTAAATTGAGGACAAAATTAAATAAATTTTCATAGTTAAGGGACCATTTACATATTATCCTGTGTATTTGTTTGTCTCGATTTAATAGAGTAAAAGTCTAGAGAGGGAAGGTGAGAGCATGGATAAATAGACTTTTAGAGATTTTAAAAGTGCCAACAAAAATATACATAATTTTTCTTTTAACTAAACAAGTTAAACTTTCAACATACAATTCCAGAAGGAAATGTTGGCCTCTTAACTAAATAGTCAAGATCAGAAGATTGTGCAGAGAAAAATTAAAAGTTTCAAGAAGATTTTTTAAGTCAATTAAATATGTGAGAGTAGATATGGTAGAATTTAAAGTGTGGATAAAATAAATGAAACAAAAGATTTTATAGTAATTCGAATGTTTTGTAATCCTTCTATTACACTATTCTCATAACATATCTATGATGAATTCACTATACTCACTCTCCTAGTACAATTACAGTGAATCAAAGATCGAGTGCTTCGAGCACAAAGCCAACACTGATAAACAAGTTTTCATAGGCAACTCCTGTTACTCTTCTTTTATCTACTATTGATAGAGATACAATAATTCAATATAAAGGTTGAAAGAAAACAATCCAAAATAAGAGACTTTTTGAAATATCTAAATCAATCTTGTTTGAGCTTGAGTCTCTTGAACTTGATGTATGATGATTGTGAGCTTTTTGAATGCTTGAACTCATAAACTTGATTATATCTATGTGTCACTTCAACTTGGAACTGAATTCTTGCTATTTATAGTTGTGACTTCGAATATGTCTGTTGGAAAGAAACAAATTCAAATTGCCCAATTGTCATTAAAGTATTGTGTTTGAATTGGATTTGGCATGTGTAGATTGTGCCCATTAACTACTTGCAACTAAATTGTCCGCTCCATAAAATCCTTTTTTGTTTTTTTCAAGAACCTTTCCTAAAAATATAAGTATTTACCTTGAATTGGATAATTTACCAACGATCCAAAAGTAATAAGATGTAATTAAGCAAAAAATATTGGTCGAGACTCGAGAAGTCCTTTTGCTTATTGCAAGGTCATCACTTAACAAAAACCTTTTTCCTTCTAACAGTCTTATTGCTTGTAAAACTCCTGCTATCACAAGGTCTTGTTGTTATCAACCCTTTCTGTAGAGTAAAGCCTTCATGTATGGATGAAGACAACAAACACGTCAGTCAGAAACTCTTGATGTTTCTAGCTAGCTCTTGCTCCTGAACACTTCATTCTGGCATCAACATCTAAGACTTGTATTGGGTCATTCTTGTATTTAACACTTGGATGATTTTGTTCAAGCTAAATCAGATTACTAACATACAACATTTTAATTTTTATTTTTTTTTTGGGAGGGGTCCTAATATCTAATCCTAAAATGCTTTTTGCCTCATCAAAACTTAATCACATTTTTTTCTAACAGCATTCATACATACATACATAGATATGTATGTATCTGTGTGTATATATATATATATATATATATATATATATATATATATATCTGTGTGTGTGTGTGTATTCAATCGAAAGGGACATTTTTTTTTAGGACAGGGGAAGTACATTCATTAGATTTGGTTCAATTTTAACTTTTAAAAAAATAGAATTATAATCAACACATATTTTTTGACACATTATTTATTTAGAAATCAAATTACTATGGGACTGTATTAAAAAAATCCTAATCTTGGTACTTTATTTATTTTATAAAATTTAAAATTGTGACATAAAAAGAATTATAATTTTTTTTTTTTTAACTTGAACTACACGTGATTGGCACGCATAATCAACTTGTCTCATAATAAAGTTTCCCAATTAACTATTTTTTTTTTTGGAATAAGGTTCAAATTGGCCACTGAACGTAACTTGAAAGTGCAATTAGGCCACTGAACGAAATAAAAGTGCAATTAAGCCACTGAACACTCCAAATGCATGCAATTTCACCTGATAGCAGGTTACCTTCCATTTTATCAGGTTGTCTGCTTACCTGGATGGTGAGTTAGTATTTTAAAATATTTCTTAATAACAAACTTTAAAAATAAAAATAAAATAAATAAAAAATTTAAAATTTTATTTTTAAAAAAACTCCAGGATTCAGAGTTTATTAGTGTTTAATTTTCAAGGTATTATAAATAGAATTTATGAGTCCTTTCTGGTTGGAGACGAAGGAGGGGAGGGGGTGGCCACCATTTTTTTAAAAAAAGAATTTTTAATGTTTATTATTAAAAAATTATTTTAAAATTCTCACTCACCATCGACATAAGTATGCAACTTGATGAAAAGTAAGGTAACCTGCTATCAGGTGAAATTGCATGTATATGGAGTGTTCAGTGGCCTAATTGCACAGTTTTTTCGTTCAGTGGTCGAATTGCACTTTCAGGTTACGTTCAGTGGCTGATTTGAACCTTATTCTTTTTTTCTTTTTTTTTTTTTTTAATGAAAAGGTCAACTCGTACCTACTATCTGAAAGTTTGAGCTAGATAAGCCCCATCTTGTGAGCTTACCGATAAATTAAAGGATTACAATAATACTCCGTATAAACTAATTTAAGTTAACTATAGGCTATAGTCGACCGACTCAAACCAATCCAATTAACTTTATTTTTACTAGTTAGTGATGACAATTTAATAATTTTTTATTAATTGAGAGTATTTTTCAACTATTAATGATTCTAATTCTTATCAAATTATGAATATATTATTAAGACTTAGTCTGTTATTATTTGTTATGTTTGCCTAGTCTTGTAGTTTAGGTGTAACTAGTTTCATGCTTTTATGCTCTATACTCTATTTATTGTTTGCTCTTTCAGTGAATGAGTTACTGAAGTTCGTACTCTCACATTGTGAATGGTCTATTTTTTTCGCATAGTAAACATGTGGTTTTTTACATTCTAGAATAGTTTAGGGGCGAAAGTCGTGTCCACTCCGATGTGTACTTCTGTTGATTTGTGTGCACGTGACCCGGCTTTTGACTCAATGACACATTGCCGTGCTATTGGTCGCTTATAATACTTGGTGATTACCCCGTCGGATGTCTCGTTTGTAGTAAATTTCTTAGCACAGTTTATTGTATCACCTATTGAGGGCCACTAGCAAGCCATAAAGCGGATTCTACACTATTTGAAAGGTACACTGCATTTTGGCCTACACCTTCAGCGTGGTTGTCCACTTTCTGTTGTGGCTTATTCGGGCTCGGATTGGGGTGGTATTTGTGATGGGGGCGTTATACCACAGCTTATTGTGTGTTCTTTGTTTCTAATATAATCTCTTGGAAGTCAGCAAAACAAGGTTCGGTGTCTCTGTCCTCCATGTAACCCGAATTGCAAGTGCTTGCCAATTCCGTTGCTGAAGTTATGTGGGCTCAAAGTTTGTTGCGTGAGCTTGGGGTGCGTATGCTAACCACACTAGTGTTGATTACTGATAATTTGAGTGCCTCACTGCCTTGTATGTGTGCAAAAACCCGGTGTTCCACTCTCGGATGAAGCACCTGGCTCTAGATTATTTTTTTGTTCGTGAACAGGTTACTTCTGGCTCCCTGTGAGCTAGGCAGTTATGTCATGTCGTCTAAGCAAATGGCTGATCTCTTGACTAAATCGCTTGGTCATCGGTTGTTCACTATGTTCCGATCCAAGCTTGGACTCACTGATGGAGCTCAATCTTGCGGGGGTGTGTTAAGACTTAGTCTATTATTTGTTATGTTTGCCTAGTCTTGTAGTTTTGGTGTAACTAGTTTCCTGCTTTCATGCTCTGTACTCTATTTATTGTTTGCTCTGATCTTTCAGTGAACGAATTACTGGAAGTTCATACTCTCACATATATACCATAAACCCCAATAAATACCCCCTTATCCATCCAAAATCGATTGAATAGTCAACCAAAATCATCTCCGATGGGCAAAAGGAACTTCTTGTGTGCTGTTTAATTAGGTTTCCATCCCAAAAAATTATATTGTAATTATAAGGGATAAGGGTCAAATAGGCCCTCAACTATATATAAACAAATATAATTAGATATCTAATCGACCTATCAAATATTTCAATCTAATTTTTAAATTGTGAAATTAACATATTTGACAAGTTACTAGTTAAAATTGTGAAATTAACATATTAAAAATTTAACTGGTTAGGCGGTTAGTTTTGCTAGCATGACATTTGACATGACATCTCATTTAAAAAAATTTAAAAACTAAAAAGTTTTTAAAAAAATTGTTGGCGACAAAGATGTCGTTGGTGTCTTCATACCCAAATTGGATTAAGAAGCCGACAGACTTCTTTGTCCGGTCTACTAAAGAAGAATGGAAAGCTTCTTTGTCCATGGACAGAGGCTCTGTCTAGATTACATAGACGAAGAAGTCATGGCAACTTATTTTGGTTTCTCTATCCATATTGACATTGACGAAGATAGAAGTCACGGCAGCTCATCAGTTTGGCATAATTAAAATATAATTGTTTTCATTTGGTTTTATTAAAATTAATCTATGTGACATATTACATACAATCCTGCGTGATAAGTAATTAAGAGGTAACATAGTATTATACGTCAAATGGGTTAATTGCACAATTTTAACAAGTTTAAGAGTTTAACTGAATTTTTTAGTTTGAAGTTTAATTACACTTTTCTTCTTCAAAATATAACTGAATTGAACCTTTGGAAGAAGGGGTTTAATTACACTTTGATGTATAATTGGAAAATCTATTTGACCTTTATCCGAACATATAATTTTGTTATTTCT
>CM008336.1:25645299-25655855 GCA_002525835.2 Ipomoea batatas | reverse complement strand
TACATTTGGCCAAATAATTCAAGCAAGTCACGTGAATAGAACGTGATGGCCTTAACATGATCGGATTATATTTATTTTAGGTTAATAATTTGTTTAGGTTATTATTCTCGGTTTGCTTAGTTCAGACAAGTTTGGCGGATATGAGATCAAGCCATTCGGCTAATTTAGAGGCTTTCTCAACCATATTTGTGGTCAGAATTTGATACATAAGTCAATTCGAGTAATTACAGATTGAAATATTGGTATAACACTATAACGCAGTTATATTATATTATTTTGTCTAATGATAATGAGACCGAGTGATCTACTTATAACCAGATCGGGAGGTCTACTAATAACAAGATCAGGAGGTCTACTAATAATATAATGAGACCGGGGGTAAAATTATTTTTTGCTAATTAATTTATGAATGGGACAAATAGTGGTGGGGCCCTCGAACTAATAATGGCTTGCTTAGGCCTGAGGGTGTAAATGTCAATGTCCATCTTCACGCAACATCAAAACAAGGTTCCACTTGGTAAATACTTGAGGGCATTTACGGTATATAAACTTGCCACTGTTTATCGCTTTCCGCTTTAAATGAATCCTTCAAGCGTTCCCTCCCTCGGCTTCCTGAAGAAAGAAAGAAAAGCAGCTTAGTTATAGAGTTATAGTGTTCTCTGTTCTCTCATATAAATATACTCATATATACACTGAGAATCTGAGTACATATATATTCATATCGCCAGTGAAAGGAAAGCAAAGCAAAGCGATCCATTCATCTCAGTAAGGTTTGATCTTCATCCCCGATTCTTTTGATCAATATACTGTCTATTTTTCGACCTTTAAATCTGTTTTTTTTCCTGAATTTTCACTATAACTTTAAAGTATAGCGTCGTTTGATTAAATTTCGACGTTGAAAAAAAAAACCAGTTTTGATCAGTTCTTGATTTTCCGGTGGGAATATGATATTTGTTCCGGCGAGCAGGTTAATCAGATTCCTAGGCTAAGAATATTATGTGAAGAATATTGTGGGATCATGGTTATTGGTTCTTATGTAGGATTGTTATGGTAACTATCCTGCGATGTGTACAAAGTTTATATTTTTATTTGCTGGAATGGATAAGGAAGGAATTCCCGGGAATATAGGGGAATTCTTTGACTTGATTTGGTTCTGGTGTAATCTGAGTGGATAAGGCTAACAATTTCACATTTCAGGGCAATAGAAATACATAACTTGTGCCATAATTCAAGGATAAGATATAGTGGTTGTTGGGTATTGGTTATTTCTATTTATAGATATATATATACCTGCCTAATTTATATTTTTCTGGGTAAAAATTATGTCTGTGCACAAATAAATAAATAAATAAAATCAGAGAAATGTGTTCAATGTTTGCTGATTTAGATACATATTTGTTCATGTTTCAAATGATGGCATTATGTTAAGATTATTGTTACATCTCTTAGTATTGCCATTATCAACATATTTGTCTGATAATCCCATTCAGTTGATCCTGTCTAATTGTACTGTCTTGTTGTATCTTGTCTCAGGATTTATCATTCTTGGACTCATAGAAGAGGGGATTTTTGGGTGCTATTCCTGGTAATCAGATTTGAGTTGATATCCATTAATGGGGTCTCTTCCAGAGCCAATTGAGGAGACAAACTACAAGAAGCCTCCAGGAATACAGTTCTTAGAGGGCACAAAGAAGACGGCCTTCTCATACAAAACGTATCAAGCCATAGTTCTAATTGTAACGTTTTTTGCATACGGGGCATATCATGCTACTAGGAAAACAACCAGCATTGTGAAAAGTGCGCTCGATCCACAGTCGACTGAAGTTGAGTTAAAATCGTCGTGGCTGAGGGGTTATGCTCAGAATTCTCGGCAGAACTTGGGAGGATCATGGGTGCTTGGGAGTGGCTGGTATCCTTTTGATGGTCCTAATGGCACAGAATTGCTCGGGGACCTCGATGTGGCTTTCCTGTTTGTGTATGCGTTAGGGATGTATTTCTCGGGGCATATAGGTGATAGAATGGATCTTAGGGTTTTCTTGACAGTGGGAATGGTGGGAACTGGTTTGTTCACAGCCCTTTTTGGAGTTGGATATTGGGCAAATATCCATGGTTTCTATTACTATTTGGTTGTCCAAATGCTTGCCGGTTTGTTCCAATCCACCGGCTGGCCTTCTGTGGTCGCGGTTGTGGGGAATTGGTTCGGGAAGAAGAAGAGAGGACTTATAATGGGAATATGGAATTCTCACACATCTCTCGGCAACATTACCGGTTCCTTAATTGCATCGGGCTTGTTGAAGTTTGGATGGGGTTGGTCCTTGGTTGTTCCCGGTCTGTCTATCGCCTTCATTGGCTTGGTGGTTTTCCTTTTGTTGCCCGTTGATCCCGAGTCTGTTGGCGCTGGTAATGACGAAGAAGACGACGATCTCTCGCCTGAAAAAGAATGGAAGGAAGTTACAGAACCTCTCTTGAAATCAGATAGCGAGGAATCTGCTGTGGGTTTTATTGAAGCGTGGAAGATACCTGGGGTTGCGCCTTTCGCCCTTTGCCTGTTCTTTGCCAAATTGGTGGCCTATACATTCCTCTATTGGCTTCCTTTCTACATTAGCCACACAGGTATATCAACAGTTATTGAAACAGATACTACATTGTAACAGAGTCACTCAAAAAAAAAAAAACAGTTATTGAAATTCTGCTTTTGTTTTATCCTCAACCAAAAAAAAGCGTTTTCGTAACTCTTAACTTACCATTTCTTGTGATGCTGCAGCTATAGATGGAAGGTACTTATCGAACGAGGAATCAGGGAACTTATCCACGATGTTTGACGTTGGCGGGGTGGTTGGAGGGATCCTAGCGGGCTACATTTCTGATCGCCTGGATGCCAGAGCCATGACGGCTGCAAGCTTCATGTACTGCGCTATTCCAGCTCTCTTCTTCTACAGAAACTATGGCCACGTCTCCATGCCCGTCAACATCATCCTCATGTTGATCACTGGCGCGTTTGTGAATGGACCTTACGCGCTGATAACAACCGCGGTTTCAGCAGACCTGGGAACACACAGCTCGTTGAAAGGCAACTCGAGAGCACTGGCAACAGTCACTGCAATTATCGACGGAACTGGCTCCATCGGGGCTGCCATTGGCCCTCTGCTAACCGGCTACATTTCTGCTAAGAGCTGGGGCGCTGTTTTCACAATGTTAATGGGAGCAGCCCTGATTGCCGGTTTGCTTCTAACTAGGTTAGTCATCTCCGAGGTTGCCACCAAGATTCAAAAATCCAAGAGCCAAGGGGAGCCAAGGTCACAGTCCCCCGTCAATTTAGTGTAAACAATAAAGCCGCCTACTATATAATGTGTATATATTATCTATATTCGAGCCCGATGCTTTGGTTTTCAGCCTCGGATCACCCAGATGAAGGGAATGGAGGAAGATATTACAGGTTACTCCATTGTTGTTACTGTATACAAGTTTAGCTGCTTTGTTGTGTGCCAAAAAGCGCGATAGATCATTGCATTTGGAACCAGAAGCCTAAATTCTCGGAATTGAAGTTTCTCATAGCTGAAAGATTTCAAAACAGATTAGTATGCAGCTGTTTTGCCTTGATGGGCAATGGGATTAGGTGGGGCAAAAGATATGAAATTTGCTTATCTTTTGCCTTCCCATGTCCATTTCTGATTGCATTTCTTGTCACTTTCAGAAGATGAACCTTTTTCTTCCATTCAAGGATGGGGAAACTATCTGGAAATTGTCCTTTTTCAATTTTGTCCATAATTGAATTTATTTCTTTTTCCTCTTTGATCCCATTTCCTCACTTCTTTCTCCTTTTGCACTTCACAATAGTACTATGAACAGCTCCAAGGAACATCTTTGCAAAACAAAGTTTAGCAGAAAACAATAATATCAATTTTAAGATTAAGGAAACATGTCACAACAATCTGATAATAATAGAACCCAAGAAGCAAGATCAATGTTTGAAGGATATGAACAACATACAGCTAATCCTTGTCCTGCAATTCATCTGTCAGTTTTGCACTAGTTGCAAAGTGGCCATCTTTGACGCGTTTCTGTCAATGATAAGCACGCTTTAATCAAGCAGTAAAAATCTGAAAATGAAAGGAGACAAAGTAGAAGCACGCTTCAATCATCTATTAATCATCTGAAAAGGAAATCCGCATTCTGAATGTAGATGAAAATATGAAAACTTGAATCATGGGAATTGGGGGGTTGGTTTTATCCACTTTATACGGTTGTCACAATCATGAGTTTACACTAAGGAAGGACCACAGAAGAAGGCTGCAGGGTTCAATGTTGAACATCAGATAAAAGGCATCCCAAGATAAAAATGCAGGGAGAAGTCCTATGAACGGGTGAGATGTTCCAATGAAGATACACTGCCTGAGCTAGCAACAGCCACAAGATTACTTCAACGAAAATCACAAGACTATTTCAGCACCATAAGATGTTTTCAACATTCTATACTGTAAAAAGGACTTTCCCAATATATTATCACAAGAAGGCATTTCAGCTCGAGTCAGGAAAGGCTCCCACTAGAAGAACGTGAACTGAATAACAGCTAACAAGACCAAGAAGTACAAATATCCCCCTTTTCTTCCTTCATCCAAATATTCTGATTCAGCAATTAAGCCTCACAAAGTGTTAAGCAAGCAAAGAGGCACCGGTGTGCACCAAGCATGGACCTTTATTACTATGCATTTGGTAATACCTTATTCAGAAAGGAAACCAGACAGCACAGCATTCTAAGGGTTGAGAACTTTATTTCAGGAATGAAGTGATAACACAATCAGGCTCGGAAATTCGGAATGCTGCTGCCTAACAGTAGAGAATTCATAGAACTTGCATAAAATGGAAGTATAAGCAGAAAGTTTTGGCAATAATTTTCTTCTCTGAAGTTGTTCTGTTCTTGTGGCACACAACCTACTATCAACTTCAACACTACGATTTGCAGGACATTTACGAACATCATTTTCAGTTCACCATAAGATTTTATAGATCAAAGAGATTCCTGGATCAAAGTGCTGACAATTGCCAGTGATCAAGCAAAACTAAAGAAGGGATGATCTTGATTGTCTATGCAAAGCCATCTTCAATAAGTGCATCATCAACAGTCAGCATTTCCCAAACTTCAACATCCCAGACAATAATTCTAGTGAGTCCCATTATCAGCTAAAGCTTGCAACTTTATAGCAGTAAAGGGTATTAAAAAAAAAAAAAACACACACACACACACACACACACACATCAAGAATCAACATGAACTCTGTACTGTTTATTCTCAAGCCCTAACTCAAAGATCCACAACAGAACAAGTTTGTTTATTATTCATGAATTTCTAGCATCTACACAAAAATCTTCATTCGATGAATTACAACTTTCAAATATACATATTCTGAATATGGAAAAAAAGTACAGTACATGTAATTATGCATATTGATTGATGCGGAATGACCTGAGATTAAAATCGGAAGACTATTCGCCGGGCTTTGTGGGTTTCCGGTACTTCTCCTCGACGTCTTTAGCCCTAAACAAAGCCGCCTCGATGGTTTTCCGGAGGTTGGGAACGTTGTAATTCTGGGCGATATAAATTCCGCAAACTGTTCCAGATACGAAGATGAAGTTGTTCCTAATTATTCCCATCGCTCTTCGATTGCTATGAAGAAGAAGCTGTGAGCGACCGAGCTGAGAACGATCAACGACTGGTTTCCGGCGCCGGGAAATGATCAACGCGATGCGCCAAATAACTCGGAAATGACGCCGATCTTTGACTTTACCAATTATGGAGTCATAACAAAAAATAGTTAATTTCACTTTGACCCCCGGGGGAATTGATAATATGTTTAAGTCCTCAATTATAATATATTTTTATTATTAATCCATATTTATTATTATTTTTATTTGTTTTGAAAAAAAAAACTTCAAATAAGCCATCGAACTATTTAATATTTATGTAATTCAACCATCAAACAATTAAACCTTTTAACTTTATAAATTTGTGCATATAGCATTTTTAGCAAGTTGTTTTCAAGTTAAGCAGATAAGATGAATGTCATGCCATTTTATGGGTTGAAGGAAATATAAACACACAGTCACTATCTATGAGCGTGTATTAGATAAATTCGATTCTGTGCAACAGATTCGATCAAAATGTTGCTGACAAGAATTAAACTTGTATCTTTATGTCCGAAAGTCATATTTCATCTACTTAACCACTTATTTCAGAACCAATATTGATTGATATGACCAAGGTATCTTGGCTTGTTGTAGCGTGAATCCCTCCAGGTTCATCGCTCATTTCTAATTATAATAAGAAATTTCTTGCATCAGCGAAAATTAATTTCCTATATAAATATTGAGGGTAACACTTGTGAACAGTTTTATATGTCTCAATTCGTTAGGCGTGTCGAATCTTTGATATGATTATTCAAAGATCCAACTCATTTAAAGGATTGAGACATATGAAATAGTCTCAAACAAATTTTTGTCAAATATTGAGTTTCACTCCTTTAAATTTTATTATTATTTTTTTAATCTTAATTGGAGAGGCAAGAAACTAGGTCCTCTCCTAATCTCCTATACGGTAATTAAGGCATGAAAAACAGGGCGTTAAACAAGGAGCTCTTCCTCCCAACATTTACACTACAGACACAAACATTGCTAAAATAACAATCCATGTTCCTTGAATACCGCCACCAAATTGTTTATGTCGTGAAGTAAGTGAGCATAATTATTATACCAAAAGATTACGTTATTAATTTTTACTAATATTTTTTTAATCAAATTGTCATACAAAATAAATTTTGTGTGATTTATCTCTTCGTGTTGTTGATCGTTTGAATAACTTCTCACTTATAGTAAGGATATTAGGTTTCATTCCACCGTCTTCCGACTTCAATCATAAAGCGCGCGGCTCTTGGAAGAGAATATGCTCGGGAAAGCTTGGGCTCAGAAGGTGCAGAGCATAAGTTGTTAAGTTAGGATTTTGTTTAAATTCAAATACGCAATTGAAATTTAGTATCGTAATAAACACTCACTCATTTCTTAATTTGAGGATGGATGTCGTAAACACTCTTGATATTAACAAGAATTTATATCTAAATAAATAACATATGTATATTTGTTTATCATTTTCAAGACTCATTGTTTTGTCAATTTTCGACACTTTTATCAATTATCATTAAAATGACCTTGATACCAGCCTCGTGTTTTTAATACTTGAAACAAGATGGACAACTAACTCACTGTGTTTTATGAAACAGTACGAGAAAACACGTACTTTAATATCTAAAAAGTCGAGTTATTATTGTATGTATTAGTAATTATTAAGAAGCTTCAATCCGGACAAAGAGTCAAACACCAACTTAATTAGTTAATTAGCAGCCGATTCCAGGAAGTAGGAAGCAATCTTAACAACCCCAAATTCTATTAGCTTAGCCTTCAAATAATACTAAAAAAAACACTTTCTTTTTCGTTAATACATTCTTCTCAAGAGAGACAATGCCTTTGTCTCTCCCTTTTTGGTCGGCTCATATTAAATCATCAAACATATTAAACCGTTTGTGTTATGCTTGCAACCACTGTCTAAATGTGTGTTCTGAATGAAACTTGTTTTGTGACCATAACCGTCAAAGAACCACACCGAGATAAATCAATCTAGATTGTACATAATTGACCAATTTAAAATTTAAATCAAGCAAGAAGACCTAGGATACCCATAATTGACTGTTTGCTCAAATAAAGAATGTCAAACACTAAAAACTTGCACTTTCCCTAGTAGCTTCAGTGTATTGTTTTTCAATATATATTCTCCCTTCCATTAATCCAAATCTCAATCCCATTTCAGCGTTCAATCATAAACTAAATCTCGTCTCAACTTAATAATCATTGTCGTACTAATAAGTCGCCTAACATGTCTTGTATATCCGCTGTTTTGATGTTTTTGTTGTGCGGCGTCGCCATTATTCATGTCTCTCATGCTCGGATGTTTCTGGTAATACTGACTGCTTTTTCCGTTTTAGTTTTCCGTTAAGGTTGTAGTACACTATAAGTTACACTCTTTTTTTTTTTTGGCAATGTTAACACCACAGGATGATCCAATTGAGAAAGTTGGAGTGACCAGAGAGGATTATTTGAAGACCAATCGTCGCCGTCAACCGGCCGTTTCATGGCACGTTCTTCCTCCTAAGAAACACAACAACAAAGGTGTAAATCTTGGTTTTCACTCAGATTATTCTCTACCCAAACCCCGTACACCCGCCCACAATTCACAATATATATTAATTACATTCATCTAGACTGTGTGCAATTTTTGTAGTAGACTGTATGCATTTATGTTGTGTCTCAAGTTTCACAGAAAGATGTTATTGTCAGAAAGATGTTATCGTGTATATATATATATATGGTGCGATGAGGAAACTCGTAACGGCTACTACTAGTGAGGGTGTGCTTGTTTTCTCTGTGTTATATGAATGTTTTTGTTGGAATTGACTGCCACTAGCTAATGGGATAAGACATGCAGGAAGAAGAGGAATCATTGAGTTTGAGCCTTCTTCTGATGAGGGGAAAAAAGAGGTAATTAACTGAATTAATTCAGAAAGTTAGCTTTTGATTGATTTCTGGTAATAACAGTTTGATTAATTTAGGGAACAACGTATGTATATATGTCTTGTTCCTAATTAAAACTACAATAATGTTGTCGGGTAAGTGGGTAACGTAACTATGATTACTAGCAAAATAAAATTTATACATTTGTTTTGATTTGGTTAGTTAATTGAGTAGTTGTGGTCGGGAATTATATATGCATCCTTTAATATTTGTTTCTTTTGCTCCTAGCTTTTAATTCCGTCTATATTATGATAGTATATATAACTATCATATCGTATAATTAGTATAGTGATAACGTCATAGAGTTTTCTTATATTTAGATGAAACAATCTATTGTAACATTAATCTTAATATAATTAAACTTAATTTGTAGGGTTCAAGATCATCAGCAGTTGATTCCAATAACAAAACCAGTAAGATTGGGCGTGACGCCGACGATAGCGATATATTTGAGATGGACTATAACCCAGCACACAGTAACTCACCCATTCACAACAAATAAAACAATTACGTCTACTAAATAAATCTCGTCCTTGTAAAATAGTCTACAAATCACACATTCAGTTTTATTTCACTGGCACCATGCCGTCCCGTACGCACCAACTCAGCTCAATTAAGGGAGTGACTAAATTAGTTTTTTTATACAAGAATGGGTTCAAACTCCTGACATCTCTTAAGTAACAAGAGTGCATGACCAATCATGTCAACTAAACTTATGTTTTATTTCACTTTTATTTTTGGAGATTAGATCTTGTAAGTCAAACAAATATAGATGCTATAGTCTTTCGTTGTTGTCAATTTTTTTTTGTAATCTAATTAATAGACTTTTGGCCATTACAAGTCATGCATATACAGTAATGCTAATTAAATACACGTGCCATTTTGTACATACATGTACTTCTAGTGCAATAATAACGTTGATGTCTGCTAAAAGAAAATATATATATATAATGCCAATATTAAAATTAACCACATTCAATACAATAATATATAGTACGTAATAAACTGGATTCACATACAACAAAACATCAAATTAAAATTTGAATAAATTTTATTAATGGAAACATATATAAGACGTACGGCCTCCAAGATTGAAGGCAGTACATATAGAAGTCCATCTTATTCATGCACGCTACAAACATCAAACGACACAACATAACACATACGACGACAAATGAACTTAATTAATTGTGAATACGGAGTATTATTTTAATTTGATATGATGGATATGATGCCCCCCTCCCATGCATTATGTATTGCATGCAGAGCATACGTACGTACGAGGTTTAACAGGTGAAGCCATTTGGAACCTTGTGGCCACAGTCGTTGAGGACCAGGCTGAGAGTGAGCGGAACGTTAAGGTTTATTCCTAAAACGTTGGCTCGTATGGCCGTGCAGAGGCACACCGCTGCCTCCAGATCCGCCAGCCCGGCGAGAAGGCTGCAACACGGCAGCGTTGGTGGACTTCCGACCACCACTCCCACCAGTCCTAGTAAATTTGCACATACACCTAACTTCAAAGCATCTCGTGGACAACGTCCCGCTCCTCCTCCACCACCACCACCGGGGCTAGGTGGTGGGGTTTTGGGGTTACCACCGCCCCCGTTGCCACCGCTGGGGCTAGGAGGCGGGGTTTTCGGGGTCCCAGGACAAGTGTGACAAGCTTGATGGGTTTCAGTGATGAGAGCAAAGAAAATAAGGTTGAGGGCAAGGAAAATGGTGGCTGAAGATTTAGGGTTTGTAGCCATTTCAAGAATCTAATCTTGATCAGCTAGGAATTGAAGAAGAAATGATTAGTGAGTTGATTGAACTCTCTGCTGCCAAAGCTACGTATTTATACTCTCACAACAAATCTATATCGGTGGTTAATAACTAATTAAAAAATTCAAAAACATAATCTAGATTTTTAATAATCGTTTTAAAAAAAAAAAAGATTTTTA
>CM008336.1:25633871-25644174 GCA_002525835.2 Ipomoea batatas | reverse complement strand
TTGTTTTCATGATTTGATCTATCATCAATCTAATAAAAACTTGGTCATTTTCAGCTATAATTCTACCCTGAAGCTTACCCTTTGAACATGAAAAAAATACTTTTTACAACTTACATCATGTAATGTCAAATCAAATGAGTCTTATATTTTTTGTCTAATTACAGGTTTTCTCAGCTAGTGGACTAGCAATAACACATCAAGACTAATCTTATCCACATTTAATAGGATATCAAATTTTAAGGATAATTGTATTTTTAAAGTTCAAATTTAAGACCTTAATCATCTCATCCACACCTTAAGGGTCTTTTTCCATATTTCAATACAAATTAATTAATTTCTTCATTTTAAGTGCTTAAGCCAACCTAACATTGAACAGTAATATATGCATGTGACTTTAAGATGAATGCATAACATGCACTTTCCCTTAAAATATAAGCAATTCTGCATTATTGAAAGTTGACTCGACCACTTTGCAATTTCTCCATTTTTGGTTATTATGCTTTCAGCCCTACTAACTACAATATCCATCCCGTGAACATAGATACAGTCAATCCAATAATATCACCAAATCTTTTCATAAGTGGATATTGATTGGAGTGTGTAACGCTAGCAGAAATATTAGAACAAATGAATAATTACAGCTCAAGATTGGATCAATAGTTCAAACTAATATAATAATATAGATCCAAATATAAAATATAGTTGCCTCAAAAAGGATGATAATGTGGGTGAAACATGATTCTCGTATTTAAGAGTTTTTTTTTTGTTAACACTCTCTCAATCATACCCATTGCATAGAGTTTAATTAGTGTAAATTCACGAGGTGTTCCGATTAATGGTCCACCTAACTCTCCGCTCGCTCCAAGAGGGGCATGAGTTGGCCCAAGGAGAATTGTCATCATCACTTGTGTGAATCGAACCCGAGTTATCCAAAATTATTCCCTATAAAAAAAAACTCTTTTGCTACTTGAGCTATCCTTTGGCTCAATCATTTTATATATAGTTGTGGCTGGCATGTGCATTATTCTTATATGGGAAATTTTTATTTGGGCACAAAATTTTGTATACAAGCATTTATATGTTATGATGATGTAATTTCATTAACTTTTTATAGTCTGTCAATCACTTTTGAAAGTATTTTTTTTTTTTGAGAATACTTTTGAAAGTATTTTTCTCACCCATAAATAATAGAATCGCGTGAAACGTTTGTACTCTTTTTTTTTTTTTTAATTTATTTTATTGTAGTATAGCTCAATTAATCAATCAACTTTAAATAAGTTTACAAACTTTATTTTCTTTTAACAATTAAAATATCCAAATGAAAATTATGTAAACTTGTACATATTTAAATTGTTTTTGTTTCCAACATTATTTAAATTTGTTATTAGACTCGTAAATTGATTTTAAAAATAAAATAAAATACAAAATATATAAAATTATGTAGCTAGGCATGTTTTGGCTCATGTGGGATGGTTGAGTCGTTTAAGCATAAAATTGAGAGTTCAAATTCGTATGTATACTACAACTCTTTGAAAAATTGACATCTTAATAGGATTCAATTGATCTTCGGTTAGATTAGCCTCGTTTCGTGAGACGTGGTAATGATTGATTGTGCATATATATATCGTTGAATTTTGGTTGGTGGAGTCTAGAGTCTAGACAACTAGGTACTGCTAGTGCACGAATGCTAATTTTTCTTGGTCAATATAATGATAATTAATTAAGTTTTAATGATTCTTCTATTCATACATATATCTTGTTTCTTTATAAAAAAAAATAAAATTATAAACACAAATAAACAATTGTCTTGGCTGTCATTGTATGTAATTAAAAGTCAATCCCAAACTTTGAAATAAATCCAATTTATTAAATATAATTAATGCGATTTGAGAGAAAAGATGGAGTCTAGTAGCGTGCAAACCGTAAATTATGGTCCACATAGTGATGTATATAGATCATAACAAAAAGTACATTTTTAATATACTAAAAGTACATTATTCGTACATTATACAAAATAATGTACTGTCTTTGAATATAATGTATATTTATATATATTAAAAATATATTATTTGTATACTGAATATACATTATTTGATAGTATGGTACACACAACTGTGATGATGGCGTATCAACAATGAATTTGCTAACATTGGATTGGATTAATTTTTTTAAAAAGTGTAAGTCCTTAATTATTATGAATTCTATTGTCTAACGTCATTGGATCGGCCCATGCCATCATGATAATGGCTTAATCTTGGACATAATGCTTAATCATCCATATGACTCAATTAGGGTATTAACAACAGATCTGTTGACACTAAACTCAATTAATTTTCTCATATTAGAAATGTTTTCCTTAATTATTACGAGTTTTATTGTATAATGCCATTGGGTTTGTCTAGGCCATCATTTTAAAGTCTTAATCTTGCCATAATGCTTACTCGTCCATAGGATGGGCATGCATGATTACGTTTGGAAGACAAATAGGCTCACCAACAAAATTCATCATAGCCCATAGTGTTTTTTTTTTTTTTTTAATACTACTAACTCTATTACAATGCAGTATCTGTTCATAACTACTTTCTCAACCTATTGAAGCACAAGAGTAAGTATTGCCTCCACTGAGGCTTGAACCCACCACCTCCCATATCGATTTAGGGTTTGGCTCTGCATTGCCTATTTCCACTCTTAATTAATGCCGATCAAAGTAATCATTCCCTCCTATAAATAGTGATATTCCAATAGTTATACCATCATATTATGACCCGATTTTATCTTCCAAGGTGGACCCATCACAATTTACATACTGAATGTTCACAATTTAAATACTTAATGCTTACAATTTGAATACTAAACATTCAGTATGTAAATTGTGAACGGTCCGTATATAAATTGTAAACATTCTGTATGTAAATTGTGTATTTTGTATTGAGTCTACCTTGCAAGGTAGATTTGGGTCCACATAATAATTTGCCGTGATATTCATATCAAATCATTTTATGGATCGATCTTTATGCAAACTTCATTTGATTCTTGGGATTAAGGTAGCCAAATTGGGCCTATGTAAAAAGATGAAAGATCTCTTGTGTTTGCAAATGGATTGTTCCCTTTTGACCCTTTTTTAGGCCCAATAGCGAACGAAGCCCAAATTAGCCTCAACCGTCTTTTAACCGTCACGCCCGTTGCCACTTGCCTTTTCGATGTTTAGGAAACTCGAAACTGAATTTAAGGAACACCAATTAACGTTAGATGAAACTACGCAAACCCAAACCCATGGCAATGCCGAGAAGGTACACCACGCTGAGGAAGAAGCTCCGAGAACTCGAAGCCAAAGTGGTGGAGCTGCTCACTCTTCCGCCGGAGACGCCGCACCACGACCTCCTGTCCGACGGCGTGGAGCAGCGGCTAGAGTCGCTCAAGGCGCTCGTGGCGGCGGAGATGGCGTCGCGCCGCCAGTCGCCGCCGCCGACCCACCTGCTGCACGTCACGGAAAAGCTCTCCGAACTGGAGATGGCTTTCCGCGAGTGGGACCACTGCTGTCGTGCGGCGGCGGTTGGCGGAGCCGGAGATGATTGCTCGTGCGGCGGCGAGTCGAGCCTGAATGACGGCGGCGACGACGATGGGGATATCAACATGGCGGATTTGGGGTTTAAGGTTTACGATGTCCCGAAAGAGTTGAGGGTATTAAGGCTTTTTTTTTTTTTTAATACAACTAACCCTATTACATTGTAAAATCTATTCATCTCTACTTTCTCAATCTATTGAAACACAAATAGTCAATTTGCCTGATGATTACATTGACGAATATTAAGGCCTAGTATTTGTATATATTTTATTTAATTTAGTCTAGTTAGTTATATTTTTCTTTCTAGTAGTTTTGCTCGGAGCACCTTTTAATATACATTCTTTTTCCTTTCTAATAGAGGGAAGATGATGGTGAAGAAGTAGAAGAAGAAGAAGAAGAAGAGCGGTCTCCGGATGAGAAGACCCAGCACCTGGTCCGGCCGCCGTATAACGGTGGGGGAGAGGAGGCGGCGGCAGTGGTATCGGACGCCGGAAAGTACTATAGAGTTTGGGCTACCGGGGCGGTGCTTGGAGCTTTTTCCATGGCTGTTTTCATGGCCAGGTTTTCTGCTTGTTTTTACGTTGTTGAATATATAGGGCCACTAACTCCTACATAATTAGAGGTGTAATCCATATTACTATGTTCATTTGTATGGATACATATATACATTTGTTTAATTTGACTCCCCAAGTTCATCGTACTCTCCTTCGCTTGTTATGTGGATCTTATTCTCGTGTATTCATTATGTTCTTCTTGATCTATTTTATTATGGGGTGTGATGCTTCATCTAAGAAAATTGATGACAACGGACACCAAATATTATATATGGTAACAATTGATAGGATTATGGAACGAACCCAATCAAAAATTGATAACAATTGAACTTGTATTTGATAAATTATAGCGATCTAATTATAAGTATGTTCCATCAACTCCATTACCTACTAGAGATTTGTAAGTCTGAATTTAGGTGCAAATTTATATATAAAAGTATTGTGCTATTGGTCATAGCTTAATTTGTTCTTGAATGACAGATTGTAAGTAAGGACATAAATTGAGTATGACAATCAACTCTCATGTGATGAAGGCTCATTATAGGCATTAGACACAAAGTAAAGATTTTACCTTTTATAGATAAGTATTGCATTTAGGACTGTTAAACTGGACTGAAACCCGTACCCATCACCAGGGAAGTGAGTTAGGGCACTAAAAAGATGTCATGCAAAAGAGCAGGTCTAATGGCTTGGCCTACTAAGACACGTAGTTGCGGGCCAAGCCCTATATATATATATATATATATATATATATGAGAATAAAGTCAAGTGCAATAGATCTTCTGAGAAAGAAATATTAAAATTGTCTCTCATGTCTTTGGTTTTACTTACTAATCAAGGAAATTAGAAGCTGATGAGGTTGATTTCTTGAACAAGACTTTTTAGTTGTGTGAAGTGGATTAGAGTCACACGATTTTTATTAACTTGCGAGCTTGACGAATCGACTCACAAAAGCCCACAAAATATTAGACGTGATGAAGCGGGCCTAATAGGAAGGACGAACCTGCTTTGACAATCCTAATTGCAATATTTAATTATGTAAGACATTTATTCTTACATTAAAACATTGGTGAATTTAACAAATGTGGGACAATGATGCAGCACACAGATATTTAGCATGATTAACGTCACACGGTCTAATAGCGTCAATTTGCTGCGCGGCGATTATCCATTTATCCACCAAACCGACCCGCGACATCCTCATCAGTCATCACCTTGTCTGTCACCTCACCTCATTCCCCCAGTTGACTCACAACCTTTCTGATCTGCTTCTCTTTCGCTCGCACCTCTAAAATCCTTTCTCTGAAGAAGCCATGAGCCGATTCACAAGATTCGAGCTTTTTGAGCACTCCCCACCATTCTTCTTGAAACAAACCACCCTCTCTCGAAATCCATTCTATCATTCGTTTCCACTCGAAAATGAGCTCGGTTTAGCTCTTGATCTCCTCTGTCCCACCGCTTATTCACTTCCCCGTTTTGATTTCACCTCCCAATTTGACGACTTTGATGCTGTCACCGATCTGGTTCAGATCGAAAGAACTCCGTTTTACAGCAATGTCAAGCGGGTCCAGAGACGCCGAGTCGGGTCCGGATTAGACACTCACTGCTTACAAACCCTGTGTGACCGGGTCTCGGCCCTGGAACTGGAGTTTGACCGGTTATCCCTGGAGAAGAAGAAGAAGAAAAAAGTTGGGGACAGGAAGTACACGTGGACGGCGGAGATCAAGAGTCCGGAGGAGGATGGGTTTGACCGGAAGTACAAATGGGTGGCGAAAATTAACGACGACGGGAGGAAGAGAGCGCCGGAGAAGAGCTACAAATTGACGGCTGAGATCAAAGGAAAGGGAGAGGACAAACCGATCTCCAGGGCCTACACTTTTGAAGCATCCACTGGAGATTCAGGGGAGTGTAGAATGGTGGAGAAGAAAGACAAAAAGAAGGAAGAGAAAAAGAAGAAAAAAGAAGATGGCTGCAAACGTGTGGTTGAGATTGAAGAGCCTTCTGATCATGGCGCCATTGTCCTAAGACAGGTCTTTATTCATTATGACTCATCCAATTATCCATTTGATTATTTCTGTACAAGAATCTGTTTAATTAGTGGAATTGTCACTCTGCTAGTGTGTACTATAAGGATAATTGAAAAAGATTTGATTTTTAATTTTTTATACTATGTAGTAAAACAGTCTAGGAACTATAATGTTTTGGTCTGATTGGAGATTGAATTTAGGATTTTTTTGCCTAGTAATAGTTATGCAGTCTTGGATAGTCCAGGTGAACAATGTTAGATGAATGTTTTGTTTTTTGTGAATATGGTGATAGGCATTTGGGAGGAGAGTGGAAAAGAATAAGGGGAAGAGAAAGGAGTTGTCACTGCAAGATGCAGCCTTGGCAATACAAATGGGCTTCAGGGCTTATCTTATAAGGAGATCTCAGGTTCTCCGGGCTCTTCGTGAGCTGGCCATTGCAAAAACCAAGTTGCGGGAGCTCAGAACGCTGTTCAACAACTTCTCTTACCGGCGTCGGGTGGCTCGTGATGCTGAGGAGAGACAGAGATTCTCAGAGAAGATCATTGTGCTTCTTCTCACTGTTGATGCCATTGAGGTAATATATGGTGTTGTTTACGCTTTGAACTCAACGTTATAGAAGAAATATAAAATATTATAGATGGATATCGGATGCCATATGATGTACAATTCCTGTTTAGTATCTTGTGTTCATAGTTCCCAAACACCCGCTTTTAGGCTTTGAAATAGGCTAAATGAAGTCGCTTGCCATGTGTTGGAGACTTGGAGTGATTTAGGGCAAGAATTAGGCTAAAGCATCACTTATAGGCTTAGAGATAGGTTATACCGAGAAGTTTACTAAAGTACATTTCATTGCCTGGTGCACTCATATTGAGTTTCTAAGTTGAGTTAATGCTTCAATTTGGTCTCATTTGAGTCATTTCTACGACATAGCAACCAGTAGAAAATAAATTTTTCAGCTTTTAGCTTAAATGTTCTTCAGATTTCAGCCTCTAGCTTATAACTTTTTAGCTTTCAGCTACCTTTTCTGCTAAGTTTGCCAAACATAACCTTATTCTACACTCTCTGGGCCTGTTGGTATCCTCTTGCTTTCTCTACGACCTTGGTGATGGGAATGTGTGACAATTGTGATGTGTTTTAGGGTGCTGATATTCTGGTGCGAGCTACAAAGAAGTCTATGGTGGACGAGCTAGAAGCAATGCTCGATGTTGTGGACCCGCAACCTGGTGGAAGGAGTCTGTCAATGAAGAGACGAACATTTGATATGCCTGATGGCACGATTCAGAAGGAACTGGCAGCTGGAGTGGCGAAAGTAGTTCAAATGCTCGATGAAGAATAAAATGATGGCCGAAACCTTTGAAGCGTGCTTCTAATGTGCCACTAATGTCCAGCAAAAAACCTCTATTCTCTTGCCTTCAATGTTTATCTTTTATGTCATTTCAATGGTGTTTCTGCACTCATTGATATTTTACCTTCCAATTCTGCCAATGGAGATAAGATGTTTTGAATTTGATGTTTATGTAACCATCTTCCATTACCAAGCTTTTACCTTCTTATTATGTTCACTTAATGATAATGGTCTCACAAAATCTTAATTGTTAAGAACATTAAAGTCTGCAAACTTCAGAGGATCATGCTTAGAAAATGAAACTTTTGACATGGCCCAGATTCAGCTTTCCTTATTTTTTGCCCACAAAAGTGGTGGGAATCCGGTGATCCAGAGGCCCATCACATTGAGGCTGTCAAGACTTTATCATGTGTTTTCGACCACAATTTTGTCATCTTGAAACCATATGGGTAAAAAATATCATGGACTAGGTCAATCTTGTATTGTAGATCTTTGTCTAAAAATAACCTTCAAATCTTGTATTTGTAGTTGACACATTTTGTACATTATTTTTGTATTAGGGTTTACAATGCAGTACCATATTCGATGGTATAACAATTGATCCATATGTGTATATATGAGGAGGTTTCCTTATTCTTGGTTAAGTGGATTCTAACTGCTGAATGCATTTGTTATTTGGGCCACCCCATTATAGCTAGACATGTGAACTAGGTAACTGATGTTGAATACTATAATCCATGTACTTTTCTTCCCTCTTTTGGTCCACAATCTTTGCCACATGTCTTTTACATGTTTAATGAATCATTCAAGGGCAATTTTATATATAAAATTTTTAATAATGTGTTTAAGTGACCTAATTCAAGCTAACAGATATAGTGTTCAGTATCTCTATCACTATAGGACTAATTCAAATTGCATTGGTAGATTTTGACTCTTATATATAAAAAAGCCTTTAAATTGCTTTGATAGAATTTGACTCATATATAATACTTCTAACGTAAAACTATTTAACTTGTCAGACATACAAAAGATAATGGGGGTGTTTGGTAAATAGTTATTAGTTGATTGTGTTAGTGAGTTTTACTAGTTGATTGCATTGACAGATTGTATGAAAATGTTTGGTAAATTAGCTGATAGCAGATTACATGCAAAATGACTTTCTCAAAAGTTAATTAATCAAAAATTTATATTGATTGTACTGTTAACCAATTCAAACAGCTAATAATGGTTAAACACGTTAAAATTAGTTAATAAGCTAACGATGTTACCAAACAAGGCCGATAATATATTCGGAATGAACATTAGGAAGTGATTTTTGACAAGAAAATAACTGTTTTTTCAAGAAAATAGCACTTTTCGTAAAACCTTTTATTTGCCCTAATCATGTTGCAGTGTACGGTAGCACCTAGGATTGTAGCTTTAGATCACCGACACGATAGCAACTATTATAGTTTAATTTAATAAAAACATGGAAGTGTGGAACTTTCATTAACTTAACTTCAACGGCCATTTCACTTTGGTCGGACTTTGACGACACAAATTATGCAAAAACATAACTGTGCATGCATGTTACAACATTCGAGAATTATTTTAAATGTAGATTATGGTATACACAAAAAGATTCTATAACAGCATAACGATGTCAACCCTGATTAATCAATTATTATTATTAAATTGACGCTTTTATTATCCTCTGCATTATCCAGCAAAGCATACCCATTTTCTTATAATTATGGACTTATTAACTAATTTTAAAAGGAATATATATGTGTGTGTTACATGTTATTGATTAGATTAAAAAAAGAAATTCACTAGCGACTAGCGACTAATAGTTAAAACTTGGTAGCCGTTTTAAAAAGATATCTAATATAATTTCAAATGCCTAAGAGAGGCAAAACTTTTGACCTGATCTTCACTGTGGATTTTTGAGGCTTGGGTTCCGGGTAGATTGGAAAAGCTCTCTAAAGTTGTCTCAATCGAGGCCTAGGAAACCCTAACTCAGGGGTTTAGGTCATGTTAACTCTAAACAAATTTTATTTTTGAATTGGATGGATTCAATGACAGTTCAATCATAAACTGCCTTGTAATAGATTACCTCTAATGTATAGTATAATTAACTCATCAATATTGTACATATTTTTGTTTTTTATAAACTAAGGAATAAATATTAATTCGGAGATAAATAACTCGTAATATATTTTGACGGTGATTTATAAACAATACATAATTTAATACTCCATATATGCTAGCTATATACTTCCATTCATTCATAGTACTTGGAGGTGGGGTTTGGTAGTTTATGTTGAATACTTGAGAACATGTCTAACTTTTCTCTCCCCCTTATGATAAAGCATTGTCGTATTCTTAGTTCCATGAAAGTGGTTTTGTCCGTCAAAATGATTCAGTTTGGTCCACCATCTTTGCCATAAGTCTTTTACATGTCTAAACTTCCTCAATTTTGTAACCCTCTAAGGTGAAACTTCAGCCAGCTAGTCCATCTGCAGCTGTGTACCATCTCTAATGCACACCTCTCGTGTATTGTTTATTTGTTCCGGTATATATCTAACATCTTTTGAAAAATTTTTGTTAGGTGAAGACATGAAGATATATTCTGATATGTTTAAAATAAATAAGGAGACAATATAATCTTCGATTCTAATATATGGTAAGGGTTCATTCTTGTGATTCGTTATTTATTTATTTATTTTTATTTTGGGTGTATAGTGTAACATTATTTGGAGAAATTTTATGTTAAGTAAAAATTGACAAGAAGATATATTACGTGCGAATATAACAAAGAGACAATCATTGA
>CM008336.1:25484697-25504208 GCA_002525835.2 Ipomoea batatas | reverse complement strand
TGAAGAGTCAAGCAAAAACCAAAAGAATGACAGATGAAGGAAAGCTCTGGCAGTAGAAGAGAAGTCAGGAGAAAAGAATGAAGAATCATGCACTTCCAGCTCAAGCTCAGAAAGTGACAGCTCGGAAGATTAGAAAGGACTTCTTTGTCTTTTCAGTCAAGAGGACTCAGATGAAGAAATGTGTTTCATGGATGATGAAGAAGAGGTAACCTCACAAAACCACTCTTCTAATTACAGTTCCGAATCCACATATCATGAAAACCCTAGGGAAGCATTTGAAAAAATGATGAAGAGTTTTTATGGTATTGAGGATTCACACCTCAAACTTAAAGAAGAGAATGCCAAGCTATTGGCAGAAAGACAAGATCTCGAGGACTTAAAGTCCAAAAATGATGAGATGCTTGAGTCTATAAGCCAGCTTGAGAAGCAAGTTCATCTTCTTGAGGAAGAGTGTAAAGCAAAGGATGATAGAGAGCAAAACTTGCGTGCAGTACTTGCGACATTTACAAATTCATCCAGACTAATGGATCGAATGGTAGATGATCAAAGACCATCAGGGAGTAGAACCGGACTTGGTTACAACTCCAGCTCTTATCAACATGTTCTCTTAACATGACCAACTGACCCTTCTACTAGTGGAGGTTTAAGTTCGGTGTTTGTCCAAGGACAAACTGAAAATCTTAAGCCAGTGATTAATGCCACAAATGGAACAGAACCACAATCAACAAGTCGATCTAATAATTTGACTGAAACACGTATTGTGGAACCTACGAGAGGAAATTTCAAAAACGGTAACCCGAGAAGTCATCAGACCCCTCGGTATAGACCTCGCGTACCGAACCTTCATGGTCGAATCAGAAATGGTCAACCACTTGGAAATAACCGATCTAAAGGAAAATTCCAAGGCAACAAGAGGCAACATTACTCACAGAGGCAACGCAAGGGTATGACTCAGGGAAGACCGAACTCTTACCCGAGTAGTGTCAAGAATTTCAAACAGTTCCCGAGCAAGCATAGAGGTGGGGAAGGTACTTTATATCCTAGTGATGAGGATTGGATCATGAACTATGAACCAATGACAAGAGCAAAATTTCTGCTCCATCATAGACATAAACAAACTTCATACACTAGAGTCAACACGAATAAACCTACACCTCTTCTTTAGAAGGTTTATTCACCGAAGTCATCTCAAGCCTACTATGCTATCCCTTATGATTATCGTGTGTTTAATGGGTATCGTGGACCAAGGATGAACCTTACAAGTTCTAGGTATGCATGGATGCCCAAGCTCACTGCTAACCAACAAGGACCCAATAAGGTATGGGTACCTAAAAATACTTAATCTTTGACTGTAGGGAAACAGGACCATCTGGTATGTAGATAGCGGTTGCTCGAGACATATGACTGGAGATAGATCAGAACTGAGCAATTACAAAGCGAAGAATGGTCCTAAAGTAGTCTTCGGAGGGAACTCAAGCGGACGTACCATGGGCACTGGAGATGTTATGAAGAATGGGTTAATCATCCAAGAAGTCTCTTATGTTGAAGGATTAAAGTTCAATATGTTGAGCACAAGTCAGTTTTGTGACAAAGGATACAAAGTTACTTTCTCACGGGATGTATGTCAAGTTATCTCAGAACTATCTCACGAAGTGTCTTAACAGCAAAACGAAAGAAAAATATGTATGTTGTCACATGGGAAACAGCAAGACCGAATACTTGTTTGATCGCCAAAAGCAAGCAAGATCTAAGTTGGGAATGGCATCATAAACTCAACCATCTCAACTTCAAGGCTATCAACAAACTTGCAAGAAAAGAACTCGTTGAAAGCTTACCGAATGTAACCTATGACAAAGATAAAGTATGCGAAGCATGTCAAAAAGGAAAGCAGATCAAGTCTTCGTTCAAAACAAAATCTCTCAACACAAGTGCAAGGCCATTAAGTGTACTTCATATGGACTTATTTGGACCAGTTGATCCAGTCAGTCTAAGTGGGAGAAAGTACACTCTTGTGGTAGTAGATGACTACACAAGATACACATGGACATCTTTTCTAAGGAAGAAGAATGAAACTGAGAAAGTTCTTCCAGAATTGCTCCGAAGACTTCAAACCGAAAAGGAGCTAAGTATTGTCAAAATACGATCTGACCAAGGAACTGAGTTCGTAAACAAAGTCATCCAGGACTTATGTGGATAACATGGTATACTGCATCAGCTTTCAGCGGTAAGAACTCCTCAACAAAATGGTGTAGCTGAAAGACGCAACAGAACTCTCAAGGAAGCAGCAAGATCCATGATTGCTTTCTTAGGCCTACCGAAATGTTTTTGGGCCGAAGCAATAAACACAGCATGCTATACTCAAAACCGATCTCTTATTCATAAAGATCATGGTGTTACACCTTACAAACTCTGGAAAGGGAGAAAACCCGTTGTAAAATACTTTCACATATTTGGAAGTAAATGCTTCATACATAACAATGGGAAGTCACATCTAAAGGCTTTTGATGAACGTGCTGATGAAGGAATATTCATGGGGTATTCCAAAAAGAGTAAAGCTTTCTGAGTACTGAACAAGCGAACCATGGTGATTGAAGAATCAATACACGTAGTCTTTGACGAACCATCAAAAGAGGGCGTAGTGATCTCTGAGAAACAAGCTGGTGAAAAGACAAAAAGATGGAGAATTTGAAGAACTATCCGAAGGATCAGAATCAAAAGACGATGATTATCCACTCTTTCCTAATCTTTGCCGAATACTTCACCACCAACCGAAGTGTTACTGAATGATGAAAATGAGCTAGGACAATCAATAGTTCAGCAAGAAGGAATCAATCAAGGCGAATCCTCCATCGATGAAGGAGCACCTTCTACCACTTTTCAACCAGATCTAAAATGGTTGAGAAATCATCATCAAGATCAAATTATCGGTGATATACATGATAATGTACGAACTCGTGCATCCATTCGGGAATGTATGATGGCATGCTTTATATCCCAAATCGAACCAAAAACCGTTGAAGAAGCATTAAATGACTCGGACTGGGTCATTGCCATGCAAGATGAACTACATCAATTTGAAAGAAATGATGTATGGGAACTAGTTCCACGACCAACACATCAAAACGTCATTGGAACTAAATGGGTGTTCAGAAATAAGATGAATGAGCAAGGAGTCATTGTTAGGAACAAGGCTCGGTTAGTAGCTAAAGGATACTGTCAGGAAGAAGGGATAGATTTTGATGAAACCTTCGCTCCTGTTGCCAGACTCGAAGCTATAAGGATTTTTCTGGCATATGCTGCATGGAAAGACTTTAAAGTCTATCAAATGGATGTAAAAAGTGCCTTCTTAAATGGGCTTTTGGAAGAAGAAGTATATGTCGAGCAGCCCCCAGGTTTTATCTCTGACGTCGGGATGGATAAAGTCTATAAACTCAAAAAGGCGTTGTATGGTTTAAAACAAGCTCCAAGGGCTTGGTACGACACCTTATCATGCTTTCTGATAAGTTGTGGATTCACAAAAGGGATAGTTGACAAAACTCTTTTTAGAATAAAAAATGGAGATCATATTCTGTTGGTACAGATATATGTTGATGATATTATCTTTGGAAGTACCGATTCAGATCTATGTGAAAAATTCTCAAAACTCATGCAAGGAAAATTTGAAATGAGCATGATGGGGGAACTAAGTTACTTCCTGGGTCTTGTAGTCAAACAGGAACAAAATGGTATCTTTATCAATCAAGCAAAATATACCAAGGATCTTATCAAGAAGTTTGGAGTTGATGGAAAATCCTCAGTCAAAATACCCATGAACACTTCGTTACGAATGGATATCAACAATGAAGGGAAGGATGTAGATCAAACGAAGTATAGAGGAATCATTGGTTCTCTATTATATCTCACTGCAAGTCGTCCAGACATATCATTTGCTGTAGGAGTATGTGCTCGGTTTCAAGCAAATCCGAAGGAGAGTCACTTGAGTGCTGCCAAAAAGATACTGAGATAATCTAAAAGGGACTCAAAGTGTGGGTCTCTGGTATCCGAAGAGTGATGTTTTCGACTTAGTTGGGTATTCGGACGCAGACTTTGCTGGTTGTAAAATCGACCGAAAAAGCACATCAGGAACATGCCAGTTCTTAGGGGGAAGACTGGTCTCTTGGTTTAGCAAAAAGCAGAACTCTATTGCTACGAGCACTGCTGAGGCCGAATATATAGCGGCTGGTAGCTGTTGTGCACAAATTCTGTGGATGGTGCAACAACTCAAAGACTATGGTGTATCTGCCAAAGAAGTCAGCATTATGTGTGACAACACAAGTGCTATTGCAATAACTCAAAATCCGGTGTTACACTCTAGAACCAAGCATATTGATATAAAATATCACTTTATTCAAGATCATGTGGAGAAAAAGGATATCAAGCTTGAATATGTAAATACCGAAGACCAGCTAGCAAGATTCTCCACCCTAAGGCATGAACTCGGAATGATCGAGATGAATAATTAATGAGAGACAAATGAATCGCTCCAAAACTGAAAGGACTCATCGGTTATGACATCCTGCAGTTAATGCACATCAGAATCAGGAGTTCACGGATTCATTTAATGGATAAGCTCAAAATTTTGGACGGTTGCAACTTTGATTGGTCACGTCAGATGAATCTCAGCCAATCCCAACGCTTCATTTTCTCTATAAATAGATCACAACCGAGGAAGGAAGAGGTATCCTAACACCTAATTCCTTGTGTTGTTTTCTATTTTGCAGATATGGATAAAGGCAAAGGCAAAAAGGCTTGCTCTGAAGAGAAACCCGTCAAAAAGAGGTTTTCGTTCCGACTGTTGTTGAAGGAAGGCACTGTAACACCCCACTTTTTCCACTACCGAAAATACGAGTATAATTAATTTTTTTTTTACAACAGCGGAAGCTTAAACAACAACTAAAAGGAAAAAGGGGTGTTATGCCACGTTCGAGTATCTCTCTTATACTCAAACGCACAGGCAAAAAACCTACTACCAAAATTACTATTACAATGGTGGAATTCCTAATGGTACAATAAAATCTTTATACAACGATTCACTCTCATGCCAAGTGCCATGCCAAATATTTCCTGCAAAACACTTATGGTAGAAACAAAGTCAGCACGACGGCTGGTAAGACATACTCTACCCCGTAAAACATTTTGCACATAGCACTTTGGAGCACATAAATTTCCACATAATAAATTTCAACCCCTTAACATGGCATTTTTAATCTCATCAATATAAATCATCTTTAAAACTTCCTTAGTTTCATATTAGCAAGCGTGAGGCCTACAACCTCGGGCCATGGCACTCTAGCCCTCCCGTAGGTCTCCTTATTCCAACCCCGGGCCATGGCATTTAAGCCCTCCCGTAGGTCCCTCCCCTTATTCCAACCCCGGGCCATGGCATTTAAGCCCTCTCATAGGTCCCCATCTCAACAATAACGACGAATAGACTTCGCCCTGCAGTATGAATAATCATACAATAACATAACGACCACTGGGCAAGGGCACTTAAAGCCACCCGTGGGTCAATCAAGGTCCTCCTCAACACACTTTAGAAACTAAGGGTTTGAAAACATGATTCTTCCTTCAGTTTTTCTTTCTTAAATCATTTCTTTTGGACATATTTCACAATTGAGTCCAATACTTAAAATTGGCTATCTCATTAGCCCCTGAAGGATTTTCAAAATACTTTTAGTGTCCGCAGGCTTTTCAAACATCATTTTCTCATCAACATCATAATTTCATTACTTATCATAATCTCTATAAAGTTAATAATATCACTAATAATCACAAGAACAAACACTATGTATTCACATCAAATAATTTCATAAGACATGTACTCACATTTTCACAAAATCATTTAAACATAATATCACATAAGCACATATTAAATATTTTGATTTGGGGTAAAATAAATTTTGGATAGACATAAATCTTACCTATAACCAACTCTTCTACTTCACTTGCCCAATTCTTCTCCCACACATATATGATTTCTCTCCTCACTTCTCCTGATTTTTCCTCACCACACAACCCCTCTATTTATAGGCAAAAAAAAGGGAAAGGAAGACAAATCTTGAAGAGAAAGACATATGGGATAAGAATGAAGAAACTTGGAGAGTAAGTTTATATGTTATATCTTGTAAGATAAGGAAGAGGATGCTTGGAGATCAAGTCTCAATTTGGAGCTTGGAGAGTAAGCCACATTGTTTCTTATAAGAGAAGAAAGAAGAAACTTGGAGATCAAGTTTCTATTTAGATCATCTCCAAAAATTATTTTAATATTAGCATGTGGCTATGGTAAATCTTGAAGAATAAGACTTCCTTGCCAGTTTGGGATTAAATCAGATATAGTTACGGTAGAAAATAATTTAGGGACAATAGGGTGGTTGCCTAGGTTCTAAAAGAGACAAAATAAAATTAAAACATAGATGATATCGGTCAAATAATTGGTGTCAAATTGAAGAATACCTGTGCTGGCAGAAAGAAATTGGCAGAACACTAGATCCGGATTAAAAATATTATTGGGAGTATTTGGTAAGGTATTTTGATACCATTTTCTTCAAATATGTAGTTAAACAAGTCTAGAACCTACATATAAAATTTCATAATGATCGGAGTAGTATAAGTATGGTTTTCGAATTTTTTTCCAAAACTAGTCCAGAGAGAAAAATTCTGGACAGCACACTGCCAAGGGCAAAAACGTAATTTTCTGTGTTTACTCAAATATCCAAATGACCAAAACTTTTTATGGATATCAAGTAATATAGGTTGGGGTTCTAAAATAAAAATTTCAGGTAAAACGGAGTTCGGGAAGTATGTTTACCGAATAAATCTTTCGGACTGCGCCGAGCTGAAATTTTCTGAAAAATGAATAGTTAGAAACATATTTGGCTAAAAATCATTTTGTAACAAAAATGGTGAATAAATTTTTGGGTGTCACAATCTACCGCCGTTAAAAAGGCTTCGTCACCGAAGCTACCTCAATCCTCAACTTAAGTCCAAAAATTCTCATTTCTATAACCCAAAAATTTCCATAACTTCAGATTTACTATATCCCAAAAGATTCATAACCTAGGCTCTTTATATCATAACCTAGGCTCCCAAAGGTTCGAACAGCTCTGATACCACCTTGTAACACCCCAATTTTCACATATTGGATTTATTACAAAATCCCTAATAATACATTGCGGAAGCATCTAACCAACAGAAAACTGGGTGTTACCGCCACGCTTAGGTATCTCTCCTATACCCAAACGCTAAGGCTAAACTTACAACATCGAATAACCACATCAATATTGCAACTTAATACATATGGAAATAATCCTCCCAGGGTGTCTATTCTAGGATAGAGTAGTCTTCAACCTCGACTTCCATCCTACTCAGAGCTCATCGGGCCACAGGGGCACACGCTAGACTGCATCTAATAAAGGGCACAATGAAGTGCAGTTAGCGCGATGGCTAAGTAAGGAGATCCATGAGTTATTCAAAACTAAATAATGGTTTTGTAAAATTGTTACGTGGAAACCCTATACCTTACTCATCGGCAGAGATTCTACCTGCAACAGTTATAAATAGCAACTTATACACACAATAGACAAAATTCAATATCATCTTGACTCACTTTCCCTCTTGACGAGGTCATTTAATAATCATTTACTTACCCAAAGAACATATTGTTAAACCTTTAAGCATACTAGTAAGTAGTAGAAAACATAAATCACACATCTTGCTTGTAATCACTTTAGTAGAAAAAAAAACCTTTCCCTCATAATGAAATTCTCATCACTTTTCACTTTTCAAAGAGAGAGATCACCCACAACCTTTGGGTACTTAAATACTGTCACATCTTTCTTTCTCCGTAGTTACGGAGTAACTACATTCATATTTCAAAATTCCACTTAGTCCTAGATAGAAAGTGTGAGGCCTTTGGAGTCCTTTCTCTACTTTTGACCACTTGGATCGTTGAACTCGGGTTCAGTGGTCATTGCCCGGTCTAATACTGATCCCCTGGACTTATAGGAGTGTTGGAATGATTCCTAGCTAGCCTCACTAGGTTCATAAGAACAACACCTACCTGAACATAGAGTGACTATACTTAAGTGTGCACACCCCCGTAGGAGTACCTTTTCCTTCCGGATGATATAGTACTCGGCGAATAGACTTCGCCCATAGTATGATTGATCATACACATAATTACCATGCGGAATATGCACTTTAAGCTCATCTTTATTCCGTGGTTAACAAGATCCTTCACCACTTTTACTAGAACTAAGGTTTGAAAACATTTTTCTACTACTCTTTCCCTTTTCTTGCATTGAAAATATTTTGGACATACTTGGGTCAATTCCAATACTCGGAAATTAATTTTCCTTTTAACCCAATTCAAAAATTCTCCTTTTCTTTTGCAAAACATTTGGATAATCCACTAACAACCTTTCACAATGGTAATTCCAAGTGTGACTAACCTACACTTTCAACCTCACATTTTTCACATAAGTCTCATTCTTGACACATACATCTCAATGCATATAACATATACACTTCCCAACCTTAACATAGGCATAACACACAAAATATATTTATTCTTTACAAGCACATAATGCTACTTCCTTATACTATTTATAAGTTCACACATATGTAACACTACCTACATAACACATGTGCCTAACTACATAGTATTACTCTTCTTACTAACAACATATATAATTATGGTTTATACATACCATATACTATACACGAAATGTGACATTTTACCATGTATATATATCTTACCTATAACCAACTCTTCTACTTCACTTGCACAATTCTTCTCCCACACATATATGATTTCTCTCCTCACTTCTCCTGAGTTTTCCTCACCACACAACCCCTCTATTTATAGGCAAAAGGAAAAGGAAGACAAATCTTGAAGAGAAAGACATATGGGATAAGAATGAAGAAACTTGGAGAGTAAGTTTATATGTTATATCTTGTAAGATAAGGAAGAGGATGCTTGGAGATCAAGTCTCAATTTGGAGCTTGGAGAGTAAGCCACATTGTTTCTTATAAGGGAAGAAAGAAGAAACATGGAGATCAAATTTCTATTTAGATCATCTCCAAAAATTATTTTAATATTAGCATGTGGCTTGAAGGAATGACACTTGTCACAATGCTATGGTAAATCTTGAAGAATAAGACTTCCTTGCCAGTTTGGGATTAAATCAGATATAGTTACGGTAGAAAATAATTTAGGGACAATAGGGTGGCTGCCTAGGTTCTAAAAGAGAAAAAATAAAATTAAAACATAGATGATATCAGTCAAATAATTGGTGTCAAATTGAAGAATACCTGTGCTGGCAGAAAGAAATTGGCAGAACACTGGATCCGGATTAAAAATATTATTCGGAGTATTTGGTAAGGTATTTTGATACCATTTTCTTCAAATATGTAGTTAAACAAGTCTAGAATCTTCATATAAAATTTCATAATGATCGGAGTAGTATAAGTATGGTTTTCGAATTTTTTTCTAAAACTAGTCCAGAGAGAAAAATTCTGGACAGCACACTGCCAAGGGCAAAAACGTAATTTTCTGTGTTTACTCAAATATCCAAATGACCAAAACTTTTTACGGATATCAAGTATTATAGGTTGGGGTTCTAAAATAAAAATTTCAGGTAAAACGGAGTTCGGGAAGTATGTTTACCGAATAAATCTTTCGGACTGCGCCGAGCTGAAATTTTCTGAAAAATGAATTGTTAGAAACATTTTTGGCTAAAAATCATTTTGTAACAAAAATGGTGAATAAATTTCGGGGTGTCACAGGCACCAGCAAGCTTAACAAACTGAGAGAGGAGAAGGGAGAACCTCTCCAAGGCGACACCTCTGCACATCCCCTAGAACTCTCCGATTCAGAATCCGAGGACTATGTGCCTGAGCCTCCTACTATGTCTGTCCCAGGCTTCCACTCCGAAGGTTTAGCTCCACCCAATGAGGGACCCTTCTGGCCAAGGCTAACCCCTCCACCATCCATGAACGAAACTGGAGATGATGCCTGGAATGACATCCAGGGATGGTACCAAAGGAATCAAGGCCCAGAACAGCCAGTGAATCCTGATCATGACGAGGACTACCTTCGCTATCTGGAGATGCTTGAACCAGATGAAGTATCCGACAAGTCCTCGGTGCTCGAAAACGAACCTGGCTATGGACCGATGGCTCCATCTTGGGTTCCTGATGCTGCCCCAAGTGCTCTACCAACTCCCAGCCCTCCTACTACGGAGAGCAGCAAAGGGCAAAGCCTTATGTCTACTGCAAATAGTAGACATGCAAAGAATAGGGGCAAAGGAAAGGCAAGAAGATAGATGTCATGCCTTGTAGATCGGGGATGGTGTGGTCTGTTTAAAATGTTATCCTGGTTGTCTCCTGTTATCTTTATCAAATGAATGGAATTTCCAGTTTGCTTGCGTAGTCTGTCTTTCCTTTCCGAAGTGTTAAAATCTTACCGAAGGATGACAATATACCAAAGACTGCTAACGCACAAAGCAATATATGACAACCGAACTCTCACTAACCGAAGGGTTAAAGATACTGAATCCTTAACCTTCAACTGTTCGGATGCAATACTCATGATCGAAAGGTTGCAAATATATCTTGTTGAATAAGATTCTTGAACACATCCTCTAATGACCGTTCAACTTGAAAACGTGGGATCGTGTGAGTACACGTGTCAGGACCCTATTCGAAGTACATGCCGAGGAATACGCTCCACCTTCTCTGAACTGCCTGACATGAAAGGACGGGTCATCAAGACGTGATAGCAAAATGAGTGCGTTTCTCTCACCTCATTAATTAGCTATTTCACCTCATGGGAAACTACCCTTATCAGTCCAAAGTTCAAATATGGCTTCATGCCATTTTTTCCCCCTCATTAAAGGGTATTTAAGGGTTTTTGTCTCTTACACATAAATACGACTCACTTCTTCTGAAATGACCTGATACACCCGATTCTTTATCCCTCATCATATATAAATCTCTCACACCCTCACTTTTTACCTTTTACCCTCCCAAAAGCACCGTTACCCTCTAAACCCTAAAAATCTTCTCAAACCCACCAAAAGTTGGAAATCATGTCATCCACTCGATCAAGTTCTTCGTCAGAAAGTTCAAGTTCATCCTCCGACGGTGTTGCTACTGGGCATGATCCACAGTCAAAGCCCTCACCCTTGCCGGGAAAGACACCGGAACCGTTCAAACCCTCACAAGTTATAACCAGACCATGCGAAGATGTGGAAATCTTCAAGTTCTTCTCCACTCCTGTCAAAGGTAAAAAATCAAGCGGTTGCATGGTTAAGGGCGGTTCGATGCTTGATGTGGAAGGATTTCTTGACAAGGTACGTGACAAAGAGTTTGGAAATCACGTCGTGAAATGCCTTGAGGAAGGTAATCTGTACAACTTTGTTACTTTCAAGCATAAAGCATGGTATCCCATTGACGTGACACAGTTCTATATAAATGCTGAAGTACAAACTGTAAATGGCATTGATGAAATACACTCAGTAGTAAATGGTACTGGGGTTGTGATATCTCAAGAAGACATTAGGAGAGTGTTTGACTTTCCTATTTATGGGGATGGTTTTCATCCGGATTGCTCTGAGAAGACATATAGTAGGAAGAAGATGTGGAAGAAGATGAAAGGTCACTCACAATCCTCATCCGTTCCATCTATCTTGAAGAAGAAGATGTTGAAAATGGATTATGAGTTTGTTGTAGACATTCTAAACAAGATTGTTGAAAGCAGACAATCTGGAACTGATGACTTCTCTGATAAAAAGATGCGTATGTTGTGTGCCCTCCTGGAAAATTACCATGTTGATTGGTCAAGGGTAATCTTTGACTTTCTGATAGACAATGTTAAAACAGGTATTAATCCTACGACAAGATGGATTACTAAAGTTCTTGGTTTTGGATTCATGATAAGTGCAATTCTGAAAGACTAGAAAGTGAAGTTGCGCGCGGGGACTATATCGCACCGAAACCATTACCACATGACCTCCAAGCCACCAAATTACCTCAAGAGAAAGGCAGATGAACTGGAAGCTGCCTTGAAAAAGGAAAAGAAGAAATCTAACTCCAAATCGTCCAAAAGTTCAATTGGACAGGGGGAATCTGAGATGGCTAAAGGCCATGGTTCGGAAGGCTCTACACATCACCCAAAGACACAAACCGAGCCCTCAAAACCGAAAGCCTCCAAACATGCCGAATCCTCGAAACGCACTGAACCCTCATCAGAGGATGAGCCAGAAAAGATCTCTAAAAAGCGCAAGGCAGGAAATCGGGAAGCTGCCCATAGGAAGAAATCAAAGAAGCACAAATCTAAGCGTTCTAAAAGATCACACAAGAAAGACCTCACCGAAGAGTCAGAAGGTGATAAATCTAAGGACAAAGGAGCCGAATGCTCACATGAGGAGGAGGCCAAGGTATCACGAGAAGCGACTAAAAAGAGGAAGGCCAAACAGCTTAAAAGGCCGAAAAAGAAGCAACGAATTGATCAAAGTGTTGAAGTTGGAGTCAATGATGAAACTCAACCAACTGCTATTTTACCAGCAGAAGAGGAACCGAAGGAAGCTCCACTCGAAGGCAACCATCGAGTTCTTCCTCCTCCTCTTGATCTTTCCAGAGAAGATAGTGATGAGGAAGATCACTCGCCTCTTACTAGGCCAATGACGACAAAATCCACTCAAACTGAACCTGTTCCTGTTCTACCTAGTTCAGAAAAGATACCATCTCCCGAGCCCTTGATTGCTGAACCTGAAAGTCCTATTGTTCCCTCACCCAAAGTACAACAGCCGGTGATCACTTTCCCACAAGAAAGAAATGGTTCAGGTTCTGACTCAACCATGATCGAAGAAGAATCAGAAGGAGATGATGAAAATGCCTGTGATCAGTCCTATTGACCAATGTCTGCAACTGTTCGACGACAAATCACAGAGCATATGAATCCTTCAATGGCCCGAATAATGATTGCTCTTGACTATGTCAATCGCCATCTCTGTTTGCAATGGCCTCGTGTGTCAACTATTCGGATTGAGGAGATTCCATCTATAGCAACTGAATCCAATATTCCTGAATCCGATCAACAACTTGTTCTTCATCCGGATTCAATTGCTCATCAAATTAATACCGATGCAGCTTTGGCTCAACAGTTAGCACTTGAGGACTCTGATGCTGAAATGCCTCCTGACGAAGCTTTGATGGCCGAATATTCTCACGAAGAGATACTAAGAGGAGAACTTTCTCGTATGTACAATTGGCAAGAATGGCGAATGTCAAGTCTTCGAGTTATAGCTAGTACAATTAGCGAAATGGCCGAAGAAGAAGAATGGGCATTGGATTGGATGGGAACAAGATCGGTATTTGACGCCACACGGCCTGATGAAATTGAAAGAGTTTTCGTTGAAAAACTCCAAGGAAAAACAACTCGGTATGGCATATCTGTAGATTTAAATGTTGGCTACCGAACCCCTCGGGAACGCCTTATGTTCGAAGACATGCAGATTGCCAAAGTTCACAACATCTCTCGAGCACAAACTGAGATAAGGGATCTTCGACCAGATGTTGGACCGAGTCGTCAACAAAATGAAGATGATGCTGAGGATTCGGATTCTAATCAGAATCAAGGATGTCGAGATAATAAGGATGATAACAATGATGATGATGATGACAACAATGACCCTTCTGGAGGTCATGTCCCTTCTTCTCGATCTATAAATCCTTCTAATACTGGAATTCAGACAACTTGTGCAAATGATGAACTTGATCAGCACCATACTGATGAGCCGAAGTCTGCTCCTACCGAATCCATGGAAGCACAAATCCTGCTGAGTCCTAGTTCAGCCCGAGATGAAAACATGGAAGCATCTCGAGGTGCGAATCATGATGGCTTGCAGATCATTGATGAAGAAATGATAGTATCTTATCTTAACTTAATCGATGTTGAAGTAGAAGTCCTTCCAGACTACACTTCGGATGGAAACCTGGAAGCATCCAAAAGTGCAAGTCCCGAAAACTTAGCCTCACCAATCGAAGACATAAATCATGCAGAAGGCACAGAACTTGTCTTAGTTCAAGGTGGAAATATGGAAGCACCTTCTAAAGACGGTCATGGTCCATCTGCTGATGCATCCAAGAGCTCGGATTCTTCTGAGGTAATCATTGATACCTCTTCTACTTTTACTTCTCTGTTGAATGCTATACAGGGATTGGCGAGGACTCACGATGCACACTTCAAATCTCTAAATGAGTCTGTCACTAAAATAAAGAAAGATATCCGAAGGCAGAAAAAGAAATCCTCCAAATCCACTACAGACGAAAGGATCACAGCTCTTGAAAAGAAGATTGATAATACCTTCTCTGAAAATCTCATGTCTCTTGGTTCCCTGAAGGATTCGGTAACTGAATTCACGAACATACAACGTGATTTGGTTACGAAGCATGCCTTCATTAAGGAGCGTCTTGATTTAACCTGCTCGAAACTTGAGACTGTTTCCGGAAGCCAAAATGCAACAGCGTCTCTCGTATGTGAATTCGAATGGACACTCAAGGAATTGCAAGTCTGCATCAATCGTCTGAGCAACAAAGTTGATATCATCGGAGTTAATGATGCCAACACGGGGGAAGAGATGAAAGGAACATCAACGTCATCCCCGAATACTTGCAAAGGAAAGGAAATTGTTGTGAGGGATGCTGATGATATCTCACGACAAAGAAGAGACATCCTAAACTTTAGGAAAACTCCATCTCCTTCACCGTCTCCGAAGAGAACACAAGACAAACCTACAAGCGGTGAACCGAGTTCAAAAAGACAAAAGAAACAAAGCAAAGAACCGAAGGTGATGACTCGAAGAGTTAATGGAGAGCCTATCGAGTATGTCCCGTACGAAGAGGGATCTGGAAAGAAATGGGAAGAGTGCAACATTCCACCCTTCTGGAACAAGAAGCAACCCATGGATATGCACAATTTCTTGCGAGATCACAATGAACAAGTCTATGAGCAAAGGAAGAAAGACGAAGAGATCTTCCGAATTCAGCAAGAAGAACAAAAGAGATTTGAGAAAATCAACAAGGAACTTGAAGAAGCCAATAAGATAACCAAAGCAGCTGAAGGACGAACCAAAATGAATGGCATAGCTCAAATTCTGACTGCCATGCAATAAAGTTTCTCTGATGGAATGAATGCTCCCGAACTGATAGCATGGTGGGACTGGGGAATTATAAGGGGAGAAAATCTTGGTGAAGTAGTCCAAAACTATCTGATGTTGAGGCTACACCGTAAATATGCTTTCAAGATTCAAGGTCTAGACACTGTGAAAGCAAGGAAAGAAATCAATGATATGATGCAACTCCAAGAGTACGAAATTTGGGAAAAGGAGAAGAAGAAGAAGAAGACTGGCGAGAGCTCAAAATAAGAAGATCTTTCTTTGTGTCTTTAACTTCTGTCAGTTTTTACCTTTTTGCAAAGATGTATGAAACTTTTCATAAATAAAAGACTTCTCTCTTTTGGTTCAGCGTGTGTGTGTTATCTAGTTTTGTATTACTCCTCGTTTAAAATGTAAAACTTCAACTATTCGGGCACACTAAATGAAAATCCGTTTAAGGATAAAGAAAGCCGAATGGAATGAATGTAGGGTCTTGGCATCATCAAAAAGGGGGAAATTGTTAGGAACCCCGAGTTGTTAATTTTGATGATACCAAACTATACGAGGAGACCCCTAATTTTCGTAAATGTTTTAGAATAGTTTATGTTTTTATCTTAGTCTTGTAAGGCAACCGAAACCTTAGCTATCCTTTTAACTTACTAAGGATATGAGTTTTACATACCGAAGACATAAAGACTTCGACAGAAGAGTGTTCCATCCGAAGAGCTGAAGAAGCGAGGACACGAAGACTCGAAGAACCGAAGACTAGGATCTAAGGTCGAAACTTGGAAGGACCAAGCACTTATAACCGAGCAATCAAGAATGTGATTGACTCGAGGAGTTTAAGAGAAATGATAAGGTCAATCATTCTCTCTCACAACCAAGAGAAAGACATTCTCTGATAAGTTGTCTTATCTATTGCCTTAATAATGGGTATAACTGAATGTCATTTTGGGTCCTATGCAACGATCCCAAGGAGCATTTAATGATTGTCACCTTTTTGAGGGACAAAAGGCAATTTGTCCTTGCACAAAAGTGGACAAACGGCTAGAAAGTACTAACATTCTGAAAAAGGAGAAAACACTACCCATTGGATATTACACACTGGACAATAGGTTTTGAATTTCAATCTCCCTCCAATGGATCTGAAATTCCACCTATAAATACCCTTGTCCCATCTCACTTTGACAAGGTTGAATTACGCGAAATATTGTCATTCAAGTGAAAAACTTTCAGTGTGATATTCATAAGCTTATTTAGCGATATTCAGATTTATTTGAAACTTCTTGTGAGATTACGAAGTTGATCAAGGAAGAAAACACAAGAATTTCAAGTTGGAGAATCTTCACATCTATTCAACTATCTCTACAAGTGAAGTAGAAAGAGGCGGAGTAAACTTGGAAGAAGTTGAAAAACCTACAACAACAAGGCTGCCGGGCTTAGTGATCAAAGGAGCTTGTTGTAACGGAGATTGTACTATAACGGGAAATATAGTGCAAACCTTCACGTGTTGTGAAGAAGTGGAGTAGGCTTTGTTAACAGCCGAACCACTATAAAAATCCTCTCTCTCTCTTTCTCTCTCTATTGACCTTACGCATAGCATTGCATACTTCACTCAAACCTAATATCCTTTACAAGAAAAACCTAAGTGCAAAGTAAAGATAAAATTTTGATATACTCTTTCCGCTGCGTATATCTCTTCAAGAAAAGTTTTTAAAATCCCCTGTGAGTCTATTCAACCCCCCCTTCTAGACTCACATCGCTACCACCGGGACCCACAACAATAAATACCACCTTGCCAGACGGTCAGAGAGAACGACCTTCGCCATAACATACTTTACTGGGTTTGCTTTCGACATAAGTTGAATGGTATGAGCTTCAAAGTAGTGTTTCAGCTTTTTAATGGCGAACACCAGTGCCAAACATAGCTTCTCAATTGGGGGGTACTTTAACTCATTCGGTGTCATCATTCTACTGAAATAATAGAGGGCATTTTCTTTCCCCTTGTCATTCTCCTGAGCAAGCAAAACACCTATAGAGTTTTCTTGGGCGGAGATATAAATGATCAGTGGGCGACCGTGTATAGGAGCAGTTAACACGAGTGGCTTCTTCAAGTATGACTTGATACTCTCAAACGTGTTCTTGCACGCATCATCCCATATAAACGGAATGCCTTTCTTCATTAACGGACTAAAGGGTTGACATCTTCCTGCTAGGTTTGATATAAACCTTCGGATGTATGCCAACTTCCCTTGTAAGCTTTTAAGTTCATGAAGATTTCTTGGTTCAGGCATTTTCATTATAGCGCCGATCTTAGCTTGTTCGATCTCGATGCCCCTATGTCGAACAGTGAACCCAAGAAACTTTCCAGCAGCAACCCCAAAAGCACCTTTATAGGGATTCATCTTAAGTTGAAACTTTCGCAAGCGGTCAAAGACTTTTCTTAAATGTCCCAAGTGATCTGTGCGAAGTTTTGACTTCATAACCAAGTCATCGACGTAGCATTCCACCATTTTGTGAAGCATGTCATCAAATATTCTTTGCATAGCCCTTTGGTATGTAGCACCTGCATTTTTCAAACCGAAGGGCATCACTTTGTAGCAGTAGATTCCTTTAGGCGTTCGGAACGCTGTCAACTCCTCATCTTCCGGCGCCATGCGAATCTGATTGTAACCAGAGGAGTCATCCATGAATGACATGATCTCGTGCCCAATCACGGCATCTATCATTAACTCTGTGATGGGAAGTGGGAAGTCAACGCATACACGGATTTGGTCGTATTCTTACGCACAGGCACAATGCTGGATATCCAAGTTGGATATTTCACTTCACGAATAAATCCAGCCTCTATAAGTTTGTTGACTTCTCCTTCAATTGAGGGAATGAGTTCAGGGCGAAAGCGTCGTTGAGCTTGCTTGACTAGACGACATGCCTTATTCACGGCCAAGCGGTGCACAGCCACCTTTGGGTCTAACCCTGGCATCTGTTTGTACGTCCATGCGAAGACATCGATGTACTCTTTCAACAATTCGACATAGACTTTTCCATCTTCATTAGAAAGGAGTGTGCTGATGAAGATAGGCCGAGGATTCTCAAGGGTTCCTAGATCAACCTCCTTTAATTCATCTTTTGCGGCTCGTACCCCTTCCTCTAACTCATGGGGTGCTTCTTTTGCGTCTTCCCCCTCAATCGGGGTCTCATCACATAATGTGATATGAAATGATGATGCCAGCTCGTCTTGACTTGACGTCACCTCACAACTTAAATCAATGTTACCCTCTTTTGCATTTTGCACTCAAGTATGTACAATGGTCTTTGGCTGAACCTTCAAAATTTCACCACATGAAACCTGAATATCATCTTCTCGTCTCATACAAGATGGAACTATGCTCCTAAGCCTTCTTTATGGCTCTATTTCAGTAGGCGAGCTGGGGGATTTCTTTGGAACTTGAGTAGGTCCAATTCTGTCATGTACCGATTTTCTCTTAGCGGGTCTAGGCCCCGACCCAAGTCTATTGAAGACTGATTGTCGTGATTCTGCCTTGCCAATTCTATCAAAAACAGATTGCCTTTTATCACCTTCTTCCTCATCAGTAGAGGTGATGCAATTACTTGTGGCTCTGTTAATAAAGATTCGCACCGGTTTCGGGGGAACATAGCCTAATCCCTTGCGTGCATGTGGCTTCTGCTAGTTTGACTTGCCTCTACTACCGGCTTCTGGAATGAGCCTACCCAATTTCTGTGGTTCCTTGGGGCCGAAGCCTGCTTTAAACAGGAGTTTATAGGCATTGGGTTCAAAACCATCTGTGCGTTTCGCGAGCAATGTCTGACTTGTTCCCACCCGCACTTGATCCTCCAACGGGTTGGCCGGAGTAGCTTTTAATGGTTCAATTCTTGTCAGTGGGAAAACAAGTTCCTTGTCACAATGACTTTGGTCTACGACTTGTTTACCCTTCCATTTCGGATCGGGAGGTGTATCATTACTGCTCTTATCAACGTCGTCTTCAACGACTTGGTTCTTTAAGTAAAATTTCGCATCTGCAAAGTATGACTCTGCCTCGGTGAATGGGATTTTATCGGCGACGACCTTCTTTATCACACCACCTTTCTCAAACATTAAGCATTGGTGCCATGATGAAGGAACTACTCCATTCTCATGTATCCAAGGTCGACCCAACAGCAGATTGTAGGATGTCCTTGCATCTATCACATAACACAAAGTACTTGAACTCAAAGATCCAATCCTGAGATCGAGTCTAATAATACCCAGGGCTCTTTGCCCGCATTGATTAAATCCTTGGATCATCAAGCGGT
>CM008336.1:25387933-25399937 GCA_002525835.2 Ipomoea batatas | reverse complement strand
AAGAATGTACTCAGGTTCATGCAAAAAGTTTTTCAACCCTGCTAGAAACATTTTGCATTTGTATAAGACAACAGCCTGAAAACAGTACCAGAAGAAATAAGAAAGAAATTAACAAATTAGAGATCCAAATATTCAATGAAAAGTAAGTAACGGCGAATGAAACCAGAAACTAAAAAATTCCAGAGTCTGGGGTGATCAAACATTAACCAATTAGTATAGTATTGTAGGTCAACTCAAAAACATTCAAATGCAAAATATTCACTTCAAATGACACCTTGAGAAAAGATACAAACAACCTTGCAAATAAAGCAATAAACTCTACAGGCCTGTTTAGTGCATTTTTTTGTTTTCTTTTCCCGCACTTTTCTCATTTTTCTTTTTCCAATTACTAATTGCACCCTACCTATTCCCAGCAGTAACTTCAACAATAGATTCAAACAAACATACAAATGCAGTTCTATGGAACTCAACACTAAGGCAATTCAATTTTGATAATCTGGTAAAAAGACATAATAATTTGGGGAAAATGATTATTTTCTCACCAGGTTGTCCCTTCTTTATCTCATCAAATAGTGTCAGAGTTATAGTTATATTATACAATTTAATCTCAGCTTCAACTTCTCCACATTCTTTCACTTCCAAATTCAGCTTCTGAAAATCGTTGCAAAATTCATCTTGTAGTACCCATGTTGCATTAAGTGAATGACCAGATTTTCTACTTAGTGCATCTGCTACTACATTTGCTTTCCCCTCATGGTACTGTATCACCAGATCATAATCCTTGATGACTTCTAACCATCTCCGTTCTTTCATATCCAACTCCTTCTGCGTAAAAATTTATTTTAAACTTTTATGATCTGTGTAAATTTTACACTGAACTCCTAGAGATAGTGTCGCCAAATTTTCAAGGCAAACACAACTGCTGCTAGCTTCAAATTGTGGGTAGGGTAATTTACTTCGTGGTTCTTTAACTGCCTTGATGCATAAACTACCACTTTCCCTTTCTGCATCAACACACAGCCTAGCCCCTTCTTTGAAGCATCACTATATACTTCAAATCCATCAGTTCCAGGAGGTAGTGTCAACACTGGTGTCGTTGTCAATCTCTGTTTCAATTCTTGAAAAGCTTCTTCACACTCTTTGTCCCACAAAAATTTTGTGGTTTTCTTCATTAAATTAGTCAAGGGTCTTGCTACCTTTGAAAAATCCTGTACAAACTGATAAACATTATTTTTATTGTTATTTTCAATAATTTTTTTATAGTTAATGTGCAATAGCTAATTAATTTCATGTATATTTTTATTAATTATTGTTATACTTTGCTTTAGTAATATTGTTTAATTTTAGGTTGTGTTGTTATTAAATTAATTTTGTTACAAAATATGTCAGCTCAATAAATTACTGATTTGAGTTTTTTATTATTATTATTTAACCATAAATTGAACGAGAAAGAAAGGGACAGAAGAAATTTTCTATGGCTTCTCCTTGGTTCTAGGGTGTTTGTGGCTGATTGGGACAAGGAAGATGAGGAGAAGTTGTTGGGCTAAACGGTATAAAAAGAGAGCGATTCAGAAATAAGAAATCATCAATTCACTCCGGATCGGGATTTCTTTATGCACTTTCCTGAATGTTGATTCAATTGTGTTACATTTAAGTTGATCTTTATTATTGGAATTGGTAATTATTTCTAGCAATTTAAATTGTTAATTTCATTAGTTTAATTTTATAGTTTATTAAATTGTATTGTTTTAGTTCCTTGTGGGTTCGACCCTTGCTATTGCACACTATCACTACAACTGATTCGTGCACTTGCGAGGACTATAATTAAATTGTCCATCACAAACCTCCTGTAGTAACCTGCTAAACCCAAGAAGCTTCTAACTTCTGTGACCGTAGTTGGTGCCGGTCATTCCATCACAGCTTTCACCTTAGCTAGATCCACCAATACTCCTTCCTTTGTAACAATATGACCCAAAAATGCTACACTACTTTTCCAGAAGTCACACTTGGATAACTTGGCATAGAATTGGTTATCTCGCAAAGTTTGTAATACTTTCCTCAAATGTTACGTTCTTCATGTTCTTCATAAGTCTTAGGGTATACCAATATGTCATCGATGAATACCACTACGAACTCGTCCAAGTATGGTCGGAAAACTCTATTCATCATGTCCATGAATACGACAGGAGCATTTGTTAATCCAAACGGCATTACTATAAACTCATAGTGCTAGTACCTCGTACGAAACGCCGTTTTGGGTATGTCTTTCTCGGCTACCTTCAATTGATCATAACTTGACCGCAAATCTATCTTCGAGAAAGTCCCTGCTCCTTTCAGCTGATCAAACAAATCATCGATGCAAGGTAAAGGGTATTTATTCTTAATGGTTACGTGGTTCAGTTTTCTGTAGTCAATACACAACCGCAGTCGACCATCCTTCTTATTTACAAATAAAACTGGAGCACCCCATGGCGAAACACTAGGCCTTATGTAGCCTTTGTCCAATAGTTCTTGTATATGCTCCTTCAATTTTTGCATCTCCTTAGGTGCCATTCTGTAAGGTGTCTTCGAAATTGGTTCAGTTCCTGGTACTAAGTCGATTGAGAATTCCACCTCTCTATCTGGTGGCATCCCTGGAATTTTCTCCAGAAACACATCTGGGAAATCTCTTACCACCGGAGTTCGGTTGATTGTTTCCTCCTCCTTGCTCAAATCTTTGATCATACACCAGTAAGCTTCATGGCCTTTCTCCACATACTTCTTCATTCTTTGCATTGTCACCAATTTCACCTCCAATTTGCTTATACTTCCTTTGTATGACACCCGCTTCCCATTGGTACATCTTAGAATCACCTTTTGTTCATCGCATATGATTTTGGCTTTAAACTTGCCTAACCAATCCATCCCTAACACCACATCTATGTCATCTAATTCAAATTGTATCAAGTCTCCAGGAAAGTTTGTTCCAGCAATAACAATTGACAGGTTTTCGTACATATCCTCACAAGTCATCATTCTACCCGAGGTTATCTTTACATTTATCTTTATCTTAGAAGTTGGCTCTATCCCCAATTTCTTAACAAAAGTAGAAGATATAAACGAATTTGACACACCAGAGTCAAACAATGCATAAGCAGGTATAGAGTTTACTAAGAATATACCTGAAACCACATCATTAGCTTCTGCTTGAGCTCTGTTCATAACAAAGATCTGCCCTTGCCCATTGCCACCATTTTTGTTCTGAGTGTAGTTGTTGTTGCTCCCATTCCTATTGCCAGGATTGTGATTCCCACACCATTTCCACCTCGGTTTCCAGGATCCCCGGGCATGTTCCCATTTTGATTACTTTCAATCATGTTCTGCCCTTGATTTTGAGTATCCCCATTCCTCTTGGAGTAGCACTCATGGGCCCTATGTCCCATCTTGTTGCAGTTATAGCACTTCAACAAATTTCCTTGACAGTATGTTCCTAGGTGATCCCTCTTGCATATCCTACAGTAAAAGTGTATGTCCCCCATTTGATTCCTCTTCACAAATCCTTGGCCTTGACCCTGATGATTTCTGCCATTATTGTTGCTACTATTTCTTTGAAAATTTTGGTTTAGCTCAAAAGAATTAAACTTAGGTCGCATATCTCCTTGTTGCACATCGTCATCTATCTTCTTTTTGTTCCTTCCATTTATGTCCTTCTGAATCTGCTGCACTCGATAATGACTGGCAGCACTACTATAGGCCTCGTTTAGGGTCTGGAACGTCAATGCAGATACAAACTTTTGTGTCTCAAAATTCAGTCCGTTAATAAACTTCTCGGCCTTCCTAGGTTCATCCAGAACTAAAGCAGGTGCAAATCGCGCTAGTGCCAAGAACTTAGCATAATATTCTTGAACTGTCATGCTTCCCTCTCTCAAGTGTAGGAATTCATCATATTTGGCCATCTTGACATGGGCTAGGTAAAATCTTCCTCTCATCTCCTCCTTGAAAGTCTCCCAACCAAAGTTGGGTTGTTGGCGTAGTACCGGTCCAACATTAGCCCACCAGTTGCCAGCCTCCTGCTGAAGGTAATAGGCGGCCGTGTCCACTCTATGTTCCATCCGGCAATTAACGGCATCAAACAACTTATCAAATGTGTAGATTCAATCTTCCATGATGAAAGGATCCTCTTGCCCCAAGAAGTTTGGTGGATGGCATGCTGCCACACGCTTGGCCACGTCATTTCCATTCTGATTTTGAAGTAGCGCATTTTCCAAGGCTTAAGTCAATTGAGTCAACTGTTGCAATCCATGGGCCAGCTCAACGTTAGTAGGGATATCATTTCCTTGAGCATTTTGTCCCTCAACATTCCTTCTTGGCGGCATAGCGATTTTCTACATAATAACGTGCATTCTTGTCACTAACACTTATCTAAGGGTATCTCTTACCCTACAAATTCTATACACAAATAGGCACATAGATACAAAATGTAGGCAAATCTTCCAAGTTTCTTGCTGTTTTTACTCAAGTCTTTAACAAATAAAAAAAAACAGAAAGAAATAACCACTTGTGTAGCAACCAAGGACTCACCAGAAGGATGCATACCTTCAAGGTGCAATAGCCACAGTTTTCTTTTCAAAATATTCACATTAATGACAAGTGAATTCTCAAATCAACACAATCACAAATCTTTGCAAATTTGCACACAACGTCATCAAGGTATCATATCTTCAAAGAATTAGTCACATGCGAGTATTATCAAACACAATTAATCACTCCAGTCATATATTGTCAATTACCAAGGAAAATATAATGAAACTCACATTCTCACCACGGTTTCTTAGGTCTCATCATCTTGATTTACCATATCACCTAGGAAATCTTCAAATCTTAAGGCCTTAACCTCAGTCAATCCTATTTCCAATACTCAAGAGTTCACATCTTAAGCTTTGCAGCTTAGTTCCTTATTCCTTAAAGCTCGTAACCTAAGTTTCTGAAATCAGGTTTTCACAACTTAGGCTCTAGGTTGACATAGCCTAACTTAGGCTCTGATACCAACCTGTAACACCCCCGTTTTTAAATTCTAAAACTTACTATTGATAGTACTTCTAAAGATAGAAACTTTCCAAAAAATATAATTATCTTTATTTAGAAACTAGTCACATTCCAACTGATAAGATAAACAAAAACTCCTCAAAACCACGAGGGTGAAACCGCCACATCTAAACTAACTGTAGCTAGATGTAAGGCTAAACCAAAGTTCTCAAAATATATAGGTCCTTACAATACCAAAACTAAATAAGTCTGAATTCAATAAAATCCAAAAGAATACATAAGGATGAAAACTACGAAATCTACTATAAGCGCGCTCTCAGCAGGCCATCTAATCAATCACCTGTGAACCACAAATAAAAGAGACACAAAACAACGGAATTAGCAAAACTTTGCTAAGTAAGGTTTACTCCACCCTGTAAAACAAATTTAATACAATATATAGCCACACTTCCAAATTAATTAGCCATAAAGCTTTATAGGACTCAACTTCAATATAACCATTTACTTCCCATCACAATATTCGTAAAGATTTCCACAACACAAACTTAAGAGAACCATAATCATTTTCACAAGTAATACATTTCCAAAAGATAGCATTTTTATAGAAAGTATGGAAGAATACCAAACAATGGGCATGGTCTTAATTATTAAGCCCTAGTAGACAGTAATAACTCTACTGAACAGTACGCAAGAATCCCATTTAATCTCAAATAATGGACAGGGTCTTAATTAATAAGCCCTAGTGAACAGTACTCACTCTACTGAACACTACACAAAAATCACATTTAAGTGGAATAGAACTAATACCTTAAGTGTGCACACCCCCAATGGGTTTCCAAATCCAATGTGTAGTAACTAGTCCTAGTAGTCATGATACGTTTTTAATGACTACTACTCAACAAGGTAAATTCCCTAGTGGTAGACTCAGCTAACCACTCCTCATAATAACATAACCAAATATCGTATGGAGACAGGATACGTTTCTACTGCTCGTTACACAACCAACTGGGTACTAACCCAAGTATCCAGAATTTCATAACAGGATACCACATATCTTATAATTCATTAAGGGCATCACAACCCAACCAAACCTTTTATCCTTCATCTTTATAAAATAATAATAATAATAATATTAATAATCTTACTCATATAACACTCCAAAACAGTAAGTTTTCAAAATGCAACCATAAGCACAATAGCCAACAAAACATAGAGTACTAATAACACCCCCTTGAACTTCATATACAACTAGGTGTGTTTCTCAACATAACTATATGACTCCCATCAACACACTTGAAACCAATATATATATTCACATGATCCAAATAAGAATTTCTCAATGGCTCAACAATTAACAAGACACACAATAAGCTGAAATTGACAAAATTTTCAGAATTCATGATCAGGATTGCAGAATTTTTTGAGGAAAATCGGTAGCACATCTTAACACGAAATTTTCCAGACAACAACCAAATTGAGTAATTTTTTTTTCCTTTTCAAGCACAATAAATTAATAATATAGCATCCATACACTTAAACAGGAAGAATACATATGTTTACAGCGTGAAAGTAGGTTTTTGATGGACATAAACACTTACTTGGATTCGTAAAACCCACAAAACCCTTGAACTGAATCCTACAATCGCTCCTCTGCAAACCGTCCTTCTAACCGAGCATTCACATAAATAAAGGAAATATAGATAAGCATATAATCACAGAGAATTTACCCCAAACAAAGCTAAATAGACTTACGAACCGAATTGAGAAGAAGAAGTGAGAATTGATCGTGTCGGCCAAAGATGACGATTGGGAACAAAAAGATGGATTCGACTGATGATAAAGAAGAATGGCAGCGTCAGCTGCTGACTAGGGAATTGAGAAACAAAGTATAAGTTATCTAGGTTTGTTTTTCTTATCCTTAAGCATATATACGTATTAACATATATATATGTATGTAACAACCCATATTTTCATATAGAAAATAATTAAAGAATTTAGGAATTAGTAATTATTAAACTTAAGCATATATATTAACATATGTACATACGTACTCTATATATTAGTATAGATACATATATATATATATATATATATATATATAATTAGGAATTAGTTATTATATTAAGTTTAGGAATAAAATAATAGTAGATTAGTTGACCAGTCTCAAATAATTTTGGGTCTCAAAAAATAGTATAATAATAAGTTAATATAATTATAAATTATATAATAATAAATTTTATTTATATGCATGTTAAAAATAATAAATAATACTAATTAAAAATACCGGGTATCACAGGACTAGTCACAAGCTTAGGATCATTCGCCATCACAAGTATATCATCAACATAAACTAGTAGGTATACACAAGCAGAATCTTGAGAAAAATAGAATAATGACACATATGTTTTGGATGCTATGAACCCCACAGAAAGTAAGAATGTATGCAAACGAGTAAACCAAGCCCCTAGGGGCTTGTTTTAAAACATATAAAGATCTTTTTAACAGACACACATGATCAGGTAATTGAACATCAGTGCAACCAGGCAAATTGTCGCATGTAAACAGTTTCAATCAAGTTACCATTCAAGAAAGTATTATGAATATCAAGCTGTCTTATAACCCAACCAGAAGAGACAACCAAACTCAAAAGCAACCTGACAGTGGTTGGTTTAACAACTGGACTGATCGTATCAAAAAAGTCCTGACCAGGTACCTGATTAAACCCTTTAGCCACTAACCGACTAACTATGCTTTATGCCTCTCTATCAAACCATCAGCTTTCTGTTCGTACGAAAAACCCATTAGCTAATTATATTCATGCATGGACGTGGAGGAACAAGAACCCAAGTCTGGTTGTGTATAAGAGCATTGAATTCCTAGTCCATTGCCTCACGCCATTGAGGAAATTTGACCGCTTGAGTGTAGCACGTGGGTTCAGAAGGACAGACCTGAGCAGACAGAGCAGTGAGAGGCACCACAGACTGACTTCTAGTAGCCATGGAAGGAGTACGAACCGTCGGTCTAGTGGATCGTCCTCGTGGCCGTCCTCTTTGACGTGTGGGAACAACAGTGGCGATAACAGCCTCAGATGGTTCGGGCATCGCTGGTGTAGCGGCGGTGGCGTGTGGCACATGAAGAACAGACTTAGCCCAAGGACGCAACTCATTAGAAAGACACCATGGCACAGTATTACGCTCAAAAGGAAACACCTGCTCATCAAACTTCATATGTCTGCAAACATATATTTTGTTAGTCTGTAAATCCATGCATCTATACCCCCTAAAAGACTCTGGGTAACCAAAAAAGACACACAGAGAAGACTTGTAAGACATTTTACGACGATTATAGGGACGCAAGTGAGGGTAACACAGACACCCAAACACACGTAGGAAAGAATAGGATGCAGGAGACTTATGCAGCACACGATGACGACTAGAATTGTGTAAGACACTAGAAGACCATTTTATTAATCAAGTAAACAGCAGTTTCAAAAGCATAATCCCAGAAACAATAGGGAACAGATGCACGAGCCATAAGTGTAAGACCTGTCCTAACAACATGTTTTTGTTTTCGTTCAACTTGACCATCTTGTTCATGTGTATAGGCACAGGACTGCCTATGATTAATCCCTAGCTGAACAAACAAGGAACGTAACTTCTTGAATCCAGCTCCTAGATCAGATTGTATAGCTTTAATTTTACGATTGAGCGAACGCTCAACTAAAGCACGAAATTGGTCAAATATAGCATACAAATCATATTTTAATTTCTTAGGAAAGAACCAAGTGTAACGAGAATGGTCATCAACAAAAAGAACATAGTAGCGATAACTAGTAGAAGACATCACAGGAGCTAGTCCCTAAATATCAGTATATATTAAATCGAGAATATTCAAACTAACAAAATCAACACATGGTAATGGGATTATGGGAATTGTGCATATTTACCCAACTAACACGCTGAACACAAACGAAAAGTACAACGATTATTACTATTCGAGCTAATAACAGAACAAAAAGGAAGAATACGACTCAAAACTTTCTGATAAGGATAACCCAAGTGATCATGCCACACCAATGAGGAAGCACGACAAAGAAAGAAGGGTGAAACTAAAAGAAGAATCGCCTCGTAGAAGAATCGCCTTGTAAAAGAGCTAAGCTTGAAGACTATACTGCGAAACAGGTAACGTGTATAATCCTCCTAAACTACTGCCTCGTAGAAGAATCGCCTTGGTGTTGATATCATTCACAACAAAGAAAGAAGGGTGAAACTAAAAAAAGACACTATTTTCTGTAGCGAATTTCTGCACAGATAACAAAGACGAGGACAAACTGGGAACATGTAGAATATCATACATTTTAAAGACTCTAGATGGGGCAATAAAAGATGCATGTCCTACACGACTAATATGCAAACCCTTACCATCACCAACCCGCAATGTATCATCACCAGTGTACTCCTCGGATGTGGACAAGGCAGCAATATCTGGAGTAGCATGGTTTGTAGCTCTAGTGTCAGGAATCCACAAATGAAAATTAGATTGAATATTAGGGGTAGGGGTGAGCATAATTATCGAAAAACCGATAACCGATAACCGAACCGACCGATAATTTCGGTTATCGGTCGGTTATCGGTTATAAGGTTAAAAAATATTTCGATTATCCGGTTATTCGGTTATTTATCGGTTATGAAGGTATAATAACCGCGGTCACCGAATAACCGACACAATTATATATATATATATATAATATTATATATACATACATACAGTACGCATGGGAAGGGAATATTTTTTATAATGTAAATCTGTATGTGTAAATCTGTATATATACATACATACAGTAACTAACTAAACTTACTGTATTTATGTATATATATACAGATTTACACAACTAAATAACTAATATATCATAAAAATTAACTAATATATTATAATATATAAACATTAAATATAATATTAATTGTGGAGGTTCGGTTATTCGGTTACCGAAAAAACCGATCGAAACCGACATAATCGGTTTCGGTCGGTTAGAGAGGTATACTCGGTCGGTTTCGGTCGGTTATGAAGATCTAAAAAATGCCATCGGTTATTCGGTTATCGGTCGGTTATTAACCGTAACCGACCGAAGCTCACCCCTAATTAGGGGTACCTTTCGGATAGGTTAAGTTGGCTTGAAGACGTGAAACGTAGGAATAGCAGGAGGGTGCAGTGTGACCAAATATACTGCATAGCTGACATCGCGGCTACTAGCCTAAATTGTGACCAACACGGCCTCACATTCGGCCACCACGCTGTCCACCACCACGCTGCACACCAACACTGCCCTCACTAGACCAAGATTGAGAACCACTGTGCTGCCGTCCACCACGCCAGAAACGACGACCCTGCTGTTGTCCACCACGCTGAGTCGACAACGCAGTCGGTGCCAGGACTGCACCACCATAACCGACGCCGGCAACCCATTCATGAGCCCCTAGTAGATCGGCAAGCTCCTGGAAAGTTGCAGGTTGCCCTCGAATAGCCAATGACGCTGTTAATGGAACATACTCTGGCCGAAGACCCTTGAAGACGTAGAGATTTTGCTCATCCAAAGAAATCGGTCGGCCGGCGAGAGCGAGGTCTTCAACGATCACCTGTGCTCGGGCAATGTAATCCGCAATGGAGGAGTCACCTTGGCTAAGACCGTGAAGCTTCCCTAGGAGATGCAAAACTCGAGAACGTGAGGACGAAACCAGGGAGAACGAGGAGATCAGCATGCTAAGAACGGCTTGATCCTGTCTCACCCATGTGGTGTATAATGGATTAGGTTGAGGAGCTATATTGTTATCGCTAGTAGGAAGAAGAACGGATGGACAAGGGTCAGTTCTATCAACAAACGGTATAACCTGAGCCCTCTAAAACAAAAAGTTTTTATTCGTTAATTTGATGCTAATGAAGTGATACGCAGTGGAAAGAAAAGAAACGGCGAAAGAAACCGAGGAAGAAATAACTGCATCTAAGACAGTCCGTACTGAAGAATTAACATATCTGTCAGCCATTAGGAAGGAAACCTAGGCTAACTGATACCAGATGAGAATGTAATGTTTGTATTTAATAGAGTTTAATGATTACAATAGAAGTGAATAAGGATATATATACAAGAGGAGTATCAAGTAGACTAGAATTAATAGTCCTAGTGTAACTCAAATACATAGAGTCCTAATAGAATGAAACTAAACTAACAACTATCCTGCCGAATGAAAATAAACAATATATAAAAATAAATTAGGCCACGAAGATATCTAATAGAGATCCAACCAACCACGACGACAAATCGACCATTTCAATCCACAACCAATCATCAGCAACAAGAAAGCCCCCAAAGCATGCCAAATGGACCAAACCAAACTATAGCAAGATAGTGAATAATCAACATAAAGTTGTTGGGGAATAAAGCAAGAAAATATTTTGTAGTAGAACTACGTTGATATAGGCTGGAACGGACCAAAGAGAGAAAGAAGAAGGAAATTTGTGTCGTGCACTCAGCACTCAACACTACCTTAAAAGCGATTTTCAAATACTGTGCGGTCTTTAAAGCTCGGTACGCTTCCAACTGGTAACATAAGCCTATTGCGATTAACCGACACAATTAATACGCAGGTAGAACCTGACTCACTATGCTTGGACGTGAGAGAAGAGAGGAAGAAGGGAAGGATTTTGAGGCGTAGTTTGAGAGCACAGGGGAAACGGGTATATACAGTCTTCAACATAACTGTCCTTATAATCCCAGCCACAATCAAACGTTCATATAGCATAATAGACGCGATCAATAGTCTATGAAAATTAAAGAAATTATTCTGGCTGCAAAAAATAATTCTTTAAAAGGTGCCACAACACACCTCGCATGTGTGTGAACCTCGAGCGGGGGCAGTGCGTGCGTGGGATTCCTCCTTTCTTTCCCTCCATAATATTTCAAGCTTCCAAAAGGGTTGGTACTTAA
>CM008336.1:25318815-25332461 GCA_002525835.2 Ipomoea batatas | reverse complement strand
GTGTTAGATATGGAAGAAGACAATTCTCCCAATTCCTCATTGATCTTATTAGGAAGGCCATTTCTGAAAACTACTAAATCTAAAATTGATGTGCATGATGGCATATTGACAATGGAGTTTGATGGTGACATTGTTAAATTTGATATATTTAATACTAACATGAAACATCTGAATGGCATGTCATCTGTTTTTGTTGTGGATATTTTATTGCAAGAAGATAATTGTCATTTGAACTGGTGGTGATAAACCGAATGTTGCGTTGAATAGAAATCCTGACTTTGAAGATGTGTTAGGAAGAAAATGGCATCTAGCCAAAGACGTTAAAGAAAGGCGCTACTTGGGAGGCAACCAAAAGGGAGTTTATTCTATTCTTCCCTTCATTTGTTTTACATTTTTATTAATTTTTCTCTTATCTTTACATTCTATTTAACATTGAGGACAATGTTGAGAATAAGTGTGGGGAGGGGATATGATTATTTTCTTCTCGTCAATTTGAAAAAAAAAAATTCTTTCTTTTTTCTACTAATTTTTTTCCAAAAATAATAGTATTTTTACTAAAATTCATAACATAATTGAATAATTGATCTTGCATACTATGAGTATTTAATTAGTGTTTTGTTTGATATGGTGGTGACTAAACTAACCAAGCATAAACATGTGAGATATTTGAGCCTTTGACTGACACTTCAGTCCAATTATTTTGTTCTTGTGTGATATCTTCCATGGACTTGTATCTCTAGAACTTGCCTTGATTCTCTTTAAAGCTAATTTGATTCATGCATGATTTTTAATATGATTAAGGCCATCTTTGATTTTTAGCCTCACTAGCCAAATAGCTTGTTCATACCCTAATTATTTCCCTTTGTCACCCACTTTGAGCCTTTTGACTCTATTTTATTCTTATTTGAACCACACATTATAAGCCTCATCCCTGAAATTAATTTCCTTAACCTTGCCTAGAGGACTAGGGGAGCTTTGATTGGGTAAATGATAAGGATTGAGTGTGGGGAAAGAAGTTGGCAAAAGTGTCTATATGAGTGAGGATAAGGAAATTGTCATTGGAGTTCTATGAGTTTTTGGTTGGTATTTTCAAAAAGAAAAAAGAGTTGATTAGTTGTTTCAATTTGAAGTTGTTTCTACACTAAAGAGGGTGAAATGTATGATGGAAAATGTCTTTCTTCTTCTACAAAAAGAAAAAAAAATCAAAAGAAGAAAAAGAGAGAAAAAAAAAAGAAGAAGAAAAAGAAAGAAAGAAAAAAAAAACGAAAAGTAGCAGTACAAAAAGAGAAAATGAGAAAATGAAATTATCATTTTTGGTTGTTATTAGTTGTCCTGCAGAATAAGATATGAATACTTTATGGTCATATTGGGATGTGATAGTTTATTTGGTTGGAGTTGAAATATCAAAATAACAAGAGTGATTGGGTTCATTGGGTCCTTATTTTTGAGTTAGTTCATTCAATCATGCTCCTCTAGTTTTGAAGGCTTTTTGAACTACTTTTCCAAATAATTCCTACCCTTTGCCCTAAGCTTCATTACAACCTTGAAGAAAGTCCTTATGATTTGGTCATGCATGTTATCTTGTAGTGGAGAATGAGAAGATATGCAAGCTTATGGTAGAGCATTTCTATAGGAATTGATTTGAGTGAAATTTATACACCCTTCAAACACTTGTGAGTCATGAGTAATATACCCGTGAGGGCTTGGTTATTTAGTTCATTCCATTTTTAAATAAATTGCTAGCTAAGTATTTATAATTTGTTTGAGACCAATATTCATGAAATGTTATGAGTTTTTATATATTTATATTTTCTTAAATAATGTCTTTGCTTGAGGACAAGCAAATGATTAGTGTGGGGAATTTTGATAAGCACTATTTTTATACCTATTATTTATATTCAATTTAAATTAATTTTTATAATAAATTATTTTTATTTATTTAATATTATATTTATTTTAAACTTTATTTTATATTTTGCACTAATATAATAATTAGTTTAATAGTTAAGCTTAATGAGTATTTTGTATTATCATAATTAATAAGAATTGAACTAAAGTAATTATTTGAATTAATATCTTATTGTTTAATGTTATGAGCAGCCCAAATTTCCTTTTAACATATTTGTCTTTCATTTTAGTATGCTTTATATATGGTAAGTATGTAGACAGCAGCACTACAGCGAACGATTCAAACAACAAACGACAATTGCGGATTGCTGCCCATCCACGGATTGCTGCGGCATATATGCGGTTAATTTCCTCCACAAATGAAGATGTCGTCCATGAACGGTTGATGTCCAAAGAATTCCACCGCAATTCACTCTTATGATCAACGGCCAGCATTGATCCTAAATTAATATAAATAGTGATGTTTTTCTTTTCAGTATGAATCAAGTAGTTTTGTACGAAAGAATTTAGTTTATATTGTAAGCATTCTTACGATGTATTGCTGAGTTCTAATTTTTCCAATTCGAGGATTATGGAAGTTTGATTCTGCAAGACCAGTAAGCTTTATTTAGCCTTAATTATTCTTTGCGCTTTATTATCTATATATCTTCCGTTATATATTCATATATATGAATTAATGCTTGGTTAATTGTTGCAATAGGGCCCATTGTTCAATTGTCAAGTTATTAAATTGCTAGTCAGAACCTTGAATCCGTAATTGTTTAAGTGTTTTGATGTTAGTAGCAAATAGCACAATTTGATTATAACTGATTTTCGTTTTGTGTTATGGAGATATATAGTCTAGCTTAAATGAACCGAGCTTATGAGTTTGTTGGCTAGGATTGGTAGTCTTTCTAATTCGATAATGCTGGTAGTAAATTAAATCCTAAGAGCTTGTTTAGGGTTGTTTATTAGCTAGGGAAGTAATTAAAGAGCTTGTTTTAATTACCGACGAAGTAAGGAAAGACAGGTTGTTAGAGCTTGTTAATAACCATAACCAATCTAGTAAAGAGTAAAGTTAGTTTGGCTTGCATATCAATATCTGTCTTGTTTGAATTAAACTGATATTATGCCTTGGGTTGGATACTATTTGCCATTGAGGTTTATTTGATAATTATTTGCTATTTGATATTATTTTCCATTTTATTGTTACTATTTAAGTTTCTATTATATTCTCATTATTTCTTGAACAATTGCTAAAGATAAATCTAACCAGTCTCTGTGGATACGACCTTACTCATCACTATTACAATTTATAAGAGTAAGTATTTATTATTTGTTGGTTTCGACACTGTGCTCACAGGTGTAGCACAGGTGTAGCTATAGAAGTCTCAGCTTAATTCTTCAGAAGATGTACTAGAAGTAAAGAGCGAAAAATTATTTCTGCATTGTAAATTCCGCAAAGTTGCGTGCTTGATTTACATAGGGATGCCAAATGCACGTATATGAAGATGTAATTCCAATTTGGTTTATTTACCAAAAAAAAAAAAATTCCAATTTGGTTTTAGCGCTGCAGTCTGTATAAACATACATTTATGCATGCGTGTGTAGTGGAAGAAGTGTTGATGTCATAATTTGTGGTAGTTATTTGCAGGTGCCTAAGCATAACCAAATCCAAATTCAATTTCTTTTTATTCCTTTGCTTACATACGTATTGTCTGTCCATCTGTATATGCGATTGAGATTTGGGCTAAAACTGATGGTTACACACTTACACTTTTGTTGGAGTTACATATATAGATGATTTAAGGTTGCTGTCCCACATTGAAAGTTTATAAAACAGGGAATGTAAGAAAGTATTACAAATAGATAAGTTATAACAACTTAAAACATACTTACCTGGACAGGGTCAATGGCTGATCAAGAAGAGCCATGGCCTAGACTAGTGACCTCCATTGCACTATTGGAGGGGTGCTAGCCTAAGGTCTCCCTAAATGGGAGAGCCTATGTCATAATTTGTGGCAGAGGGGGCTTGCGTTCGCGCAGCCCCCACTAAGCTTGAGCTCAAATTTTAGTTTGGATGTGATTTCTTTGTTCTAAATGCAGCTGTTGCAAGTACGTATTTCAATTTCTTCTTATCTTTTCTGTATATATTATAAATATGTGTTTAACTTTAGGGTGTGTTTGGTTGGTGCGCAAATTAAGAAAGCTTTTTGAGAATTTTTTCAATTAGAGCTTTTTGAGAAAAAAGAAATTATACGAAACAATTATCAGATAACAACTAGATAATGTTATCAATTGATTTATACCTTCTAACCCAATTAGCTAATTTACCAAACATCTCTCTACAATCGGATAATGTTATTAACTAGTTTATACCCTCTAACCCAATCAGCTAACAACCATTTACCAAACACCTCTCTACAATAAGATAATGTTATCAAAACGGTGTTAAGCTCTGCGATTGATTGATGTGTTACACAGTACACCTAATTATTTTCCATTATATTATTCAATACATTCTAATACTTGCCGAGTTAATTAAATAGGAGTTTTGAACTATTGTCCATCTGATTAGTTCCATTAGTCACTAGTATCATATATGTTGCTTTAATTTGATTGTGAACTAATGCATTTCAATGTTTAATTCCAATCCAGAGAAGAAATGCATTTCAATGCTTAATTCCGTTCCAGAGAAGAAGAGGAAAGAACTTGTTGGTATTCTTAACAAGGCAAAGAGGGATAGACAAATTTATCTTGAGTCTCATAATAACAGAGGTGGTGGAACTGTTTTCAAGATTATAGAAATCATAAAACTATGAGAATGCATGGTTCCAAGTGTAAAAGTAAAATAAAGGAAGAGTCATGGCTTAGACTAGTGACCTCCATTGCACTATTGGAGGAGCCGAGGAGTGCTAGCCTAAGGCCTCCCTAAATGGGAGAGCCTATGTCATAATTTGGGGTAGAGAGGGCTTGCGTTCGTGCAGCCCCCACCAAACTTGAGTTCAAGTTTTAGTTTGGATGTGATGTCCTTGCTCTAAATGTTACGGGGGGGTTTGCACTTGAACATAAATTGGCTTCAGACTCTGATCTAGCTTTTATTTATTGGAGTATTTTGTATGGGATTGCATACTCGATCTTGATTAGTAACATTTCATAGCTTAGTGTACGTACTTTACATTGTATATCTGGCAACATCTTATTCTGTAACCTTCCGTTGTGCAAACGTCTTCGTCTATTAAGACTGTAGTACGTTCTAAATTGTCGTGCTTAGCTTCTTGTGCATATTGTTGAAGGAGGCTCTTATAATTAACATGATGAGCATATATTGAGTGGCATCTATTCAAGGCAAAGCAAAGGACAAACACATGAAATCAATAACATTTTTTTATACAAAAAATCTTCTATTTCCCGGCGAAAATTTTAACTGACGCTCTGGAAAATTGAAAAATTATTTCCTGTTTTCAAAATAAAAAATTGTATTCACACATAGTTTCATAAGTTGAAAAGTATGAAATTTTGTGAAAAATTTTAATTGCATGCTAATAGTAGCGCCATGCTATTTGTATGAAAATGTTTACCTAATGTTCCATATAAGTTGAAAGGCGTAATTTTTTTCTAAACAAAATTTTATAAGTTAAAGATGTGAAGTTTTTCACAACATTTCAATGGCTAATAATAGCTTCCCAAGTCTTATTTGCATGAAAAACCATAGTCTTTGATCCGTTAAAGCACATGCCTCCGCCATTAAAGGGTCGTCTTGTATGCACTGCAAAGGACCATTCACACTGTATATTAGGGCTGTGCATACCCGACCCACCCGACGGGTATACCCGACCCGAACGGCCGAAATGACGCAACCCGGGACGTCCAAAACCCNCCTTCAAGTCTAGATTTTGATTGATTGGGTTCAATTCTGATGTTGGTGTTTTGAGTTCGAAATCAAACCTAATAGTTGCATGCCTGTGTAGATAAGGGGTGACATTTATCTCGCTCTCTCACACACACACGAAGTATCTTTCGAACTGTTAATTTTCACTTGCAGTGTTTATCACAGAAAGTATATGCTTCTAAGTTCAATCTTTTGTGTTGTCTCCTAAAATCCAGTTTCATAACAAAGTATAGTTTTGTTAGTTTTTAAAACTGTGTGAACAAGGGGATAATCAGAATTTGGGCTAAGATGTTGGCATTGGAGATACATCAAGGTATCTCTGGTGTCTATTTTTTTTTTTTTGGGTTAGATCATGAGGTATCCCGAGCAGGTCCTAACTATAGGAGGCACCTTTAAGCCCGTACCATGCTCAGACTAATTTCCGTTCGCACCGGCCTGACCCAATTAAAAGGCGCCATATTGGTTTTTCCATACGAGAAGGGGTTTTGAACTCCTGACCTCTCTTAAGGGACGAGAGTGCACGGCCACTCACGTCAACCAAGCTGGTGTCTTTTTGTGATCAAACACAATGCTTTGCAAGTGTTGAAGTATGACTTGTAGATTTGGCATTTTTAGGTCCTAGAGCCTTTGAGAGCAATGATAACTGGATCTCCTTTAGAAGATGCTCGTAATCTCGCTCAACGTTACAGCCGTATGAGGCAAGAGGCAGAGACTCAGGTAACATGACAGCTGTTTTTTTTTTAAAGAAATATTTTAAGGTCAATATATTTTGATTTACTGTAGTGAGTTTCTACATTTGAGCTCATAATAACTTGATTTAATTGATCACCTGAAACAAGCAGGCGGTTGAAGTTTCTAGAAGACAGGCACGGGTAAAAGAAGCTCCTATTCCAGAAAATGTGGCAAAACTGCATGCAGCAGAAGCTAAAATGCAGGAACTACGAGCAAATATGGCAGTACTAGGTAAAGAAGCAGCAGCTGCATTGTCTGCTGTGGAATCACAGCAGCAGAGGCTAACATTTCAGAGACTTGTAGCAATGGTATTTTATAGCGTCCTATTTTTACGTAGTTGATATGCCTGCAGTTGCATAATCATCATTTTAGGACTGTGTCTCCATTTTGACTTATATTTTTCTGAAGGTTGAAGGAGAGAGGCAATATCACGAAAAAGTTGCTGTTATTCTGGGCAATATTGAAGCTGAGGTGGGTTTCTACTTAGTTTTGGAAATATTCTTCCGTACCTCAATGGAAATTTTCCTGACATGTAGCCTGTGATGGTAGATGGTCTCGGAGAAACAACGGAAAGAGGCAACTCCTCCTATTGTAGCTCCTCCTGCAACCCCAATCATTCACTCCTCGGAGAAAACGAAGTACTTTTTGGCTGAGGTAACTTCTAATTCACCTTTCATACCAAGTAGTATGGAAGACCTTTAGGTAGCACCAAGTATAGAAGTATTTATCTTGTTGGACACTGGGCACATGTTGTGCGGTTCTACTTCAGCCTATCAGTTATGTTCTTTTTGCAGGTAATTCATAGTTTTGAAGCTGAAACAGAGAAGGAACTGAGCTTGTCTAAGGGGGATTTCATTGTTGTTCGGAAGGTTGCTTATTATATTCTCTACTTTTCAGTATGAACTTGATGCATAACCGTCGTTTTCTTCCCAACTCTGAAGATCCGCTTATCCAATTAGTTTGTCATTGTGATATGCTCAGGTGGCACCATCTGGATGGTCAGAAGGAGAATGCCAAGGTAGGGCGGGCTGGTTTCCATCTACATATGTGGAGAGGCGCCAGAGAGTACCCAACAATTATACAGCCGCTGAAGTCTATTGAGATACGCTCCCTCCGTGTACTTTATCTCTCTGCACAATGCCGATGACATCCAGTGTTGATTCAAAACCAGTTACTTTCTACTGGATATTAGTGCCTCTCTCTGTATTCTAATGATTTACTAAACTGAATTCATTTATATTCATCCTCAGACCAGTGCTTGCTCGCATAGCCATAAAAAATTCATTAAAGAATTTGTACCCATTTGAGATCGACTTGTAAATGATTTGTTGGAAACTGATACAGAGAGTTGAAGTACATGAGTTTTTCTTTATGCTTTCACAAATGTCTTCCTTGGAACCTTGAAGTATTCTCATTGTGCTAAGGACCTTGTAGTCAAGTGGCATATAGTGACTTCCTAAATGGGAGGTTATAAGGTTGAGCCTCAGTGAGACGGACCGTATTGACTTTAGTATTGACTTTTTGTGCTTCAATAAATTGAGAAAGTATAGATGAACAATACTATAATGTAACAGAGTCAGTAGTATTTAAAAGAATATTCTCATTGTTTTTTTTTTTTTTTTGAAAACCAAACCATCAGATAAATATATCAATGGAAAAAGTGTTGAATACATATAGGAGCTGAGGAAAGGAATTACAAACTGAAAGATCACTACCAGACAAACCGCTTTAGCTAGCTCATGAGCTAAATGATTGTTCGATCTATTAGTGAAATGGACGGAATAAGACCCTTTAGAATTTAATAGCTTTCGGCAATCACTCAAAGACAAGACCAAAATACGAATAAGGCACAAAATTATTAGACAAGGCTTGGACCAACACTTCACAATCCATTTCAATACGAATACCATGGAGACCTTTTTTGGAATTCTATGCTCAAAAGACAGCAAGGTTTCTAGCTTTCCAAAATGCATGAAAGTAGTGCTGTTATCAATTCCAAATTGCATGAAAGTAATGCATGAAATTGTATGGTTCAACAAACCCACAAAATGAGAATTACATGTTGGAGTAGGTGGTCTCTTCCTCCAATCTATAAATAGGCTAAATATTATGAACCTCCATTTTTCTCAGGGTGAGTAAAGATGTAGTGGGAAGGATGTTTCTGTTGCTCTCCATAGGAATTCCAAGAACCTTTAAATTCCATAATTTATTTCAGTTAGGTTATTAAAACTGTAAACATAAAATGACACTGATTGACAAGCTAAGATGTTAGAGTAGCAACTATTGTTAGAATCATTAATGCAATCAATTATATAATTTTGCATTTGTTTGCTGTCATCTCGTCTTGGATCTGGTTAACCACAAATATACTGAACATGGAATCTATAACCCACCCAGATAGCGAGCCTGATCCTTTATAGCCTTTTGGGGAAATTAGTGACCTCGCTCCTACATACATGCAACAAATAGAAGCTGCATCAAATACTAATCTTTCATTCTGAATCAAGTGAGCACAAAATATAGCACCAAATCATTAAGAAAAAAAAAGAACAATACCATTGATATCATCCTCCTAGGAAAAACTGTCTGAGCCACGGAGCAAATATGGGGCAGTAAGGGCAACTGCCCCTCCCCACCTCACCTCACCTCACCCTTAGCTTACACGGCTGGAAATTTTGCTATTTCCGTCCAACAATAATGTTGGATGGTAATTTGAAAAAAATCACAACTTTCCATCGCAAATAGAAGTGGACGGAACGTTGGATTTCCGTCCAACTATCACGCGTTGGACGGAAGTTCCGTCCACCACTAAATGTTGGTCGGAATTTGTGTCCAACGGTTGCCCGTTGGACGGAAATCCGAGTTGACTGGTAGGTGAAATACAAAATGGTAGGTATTATTAATTACACGTCAATGTTGGACGGAAATTTTAATATTTAAGCATTGCTGCGTATTTCAGCTCATTTTCTTCAACTTCTTTCTCCTTTTATTACTCTCTTTTCTACTGTAAAATTTGGTTCTTGGTTCGCAATTAGCATGGGTAACAACATATAGAGTTGCAAAGTATATTCCAAATTCAGGTATGAATTAAAAATAATAGCTTTTAATTATTCGTGTTTGTGTATATAGATATACTACACTTGCAATGTTATTATATATATTTATTTTTATTATTTAATTATTTATGTATGTATTCACTACACTGCGTATGAGGAATGTGTATTAAGTTTGCATATTATATGTACANTATATATATATTTATTGTGATTGTGAGATATTTAATTTGTATTTTTATATTAGGTGTATATGGATAGTATACCAGAACATCGAAAATGGATGTATAATCGATTGTTGCCTTGAAAGAGAGGATACACTGATGAGTTTTTAGCTGGTGTTGAGGAATTTGTTAATTATGCATGCACACTTCCAGTATACGAGTCGACAAATACAATTAGCTAGGTGTCCATGTAGTAAATGCAAGAATAGAGTACACTTATCTGCTGATGAAGTTCGTGTTCACTTGTATAAGAAGGGATTTGAACCGTATTATTAGGTATGGACATGTCACGGTGAGCCTATTTCCATAGTAAATGAACAATTTTCAGAGACACGTAACGAAAACAATCAGTATGAAACAATGGTGTTTGATGTAGGTGGTTCATCATTTATTCCATTTAATGTGCTGAATAACCAAGAAGATAATCCACATACAAGTGCAAAAGACTTTTATGATTTATTAAGCACTGCTAGACAACCTTTATCCCCTTCTTGTGTTGAGGAAACAGAGTTGTCATATGCACTTAAGATGATGAATATTCGAGTACCGTCTAGGTATTACGATTTAGAGAAATTGATCTCAAAGCTTGGTCTTGCTCATGAGAAGATTTATTGTTGTATTAATAGCTGCATGTTATACTATAAGTCTGATATCAATGATAGACAGTGTAAGTTTTGTGGTGAGCCTCGTTTTAAACCACGTTCACCTAATTGTACTCGTGGAAAAGAAGTGCCAAAGAAAAGGATGCATTACTTGCCTCTCATCCATAAATTGCAGCGATTGTATGCATCTCCCAGTTCTGCTGAGCACATGAGATGTCATTATGAAAATCGTCGCCAACCAGGTGTTATGTGTCATCCTTCTGATGGTGAGGCATGGAAACACTTTGATAGCCAATATCCTGACTTTGGAGCAGATCCTCGTAATGTCAGACTAGGTTTGTGTGCTGATGGCTTTTCTCCATTTGGTTTAAATGCTAAATCATATTCTTGTTGGCCAGTTATGGTTGTTCCATATAATCTTCCACCTTCAATGTGCACGACTCCCCCATATACATTCTTAACTTGTATTATTCTTGAGGAGCACAACCCAAAGGCCAATATTGATGTGTATTATCTACAACCTTTAATCGATGAGCTTCAACTGTTATGGGAGACGGGAGTTTTAACTTATAAGAAGGAGATGTGCAAAAGGGCGAGGCAAGGGGCTCTCCATCTCTAGGATGTCTCGTTACAACAAAACTTTATGATGCGAGCTATGTTGATGTGGACTATCAATGAATTTCCTGCTTAAGGTATGTTATCTGGATGGCAAACTGCAGGAAAACTAGCATGTCCTTATTGTAATTATTATACTAAATCTTTTTATTTAAAGAATGGGCGTAAGACATGTTGGCTTGATTGTCATCGACAATTTCTTCCAATGGATCATCCCTTTAGAAAAAATCGTGATTCTTTCATCAAACAACGGGTAGAGAAGTCAAGACCCCCGAGAATTTGGACATGGGAAGAATTGCTGGTTAATGTGCTGATGTTCCCAAAGATTACCGATGGCCCAATCGGTCGACTTGAAGGGTTTGGATGTTCACATAATTGGAAGAAAAGAAGTATATTTTGGGATTTACCATATTGGAAAGATAACCTCCTCCGTCATAATAACCTGGATGTAATGCATATAGAGAAGAATGTGTTTGATAACATCTTCTACACAGTTATGGATGTTAAAGGAATAAGAAAAAACAAAGACATACTACTCGTTTGGATATAAAGGAAGTATGTGATAGGCCACAGTTGGAATTGGTGGAACATAATGGAAGATATCTTATGCCAAAGGCGAGGTACAGTTTGAGCCGAGATCAGCATATTGCAGTTTATGAGTGGTTAAAAGTTCTAAAATTACCTAATGGATTTTCTTCAAATATAAATAACTGTGTTGATTCAACGTGTTCAAAATTATGTGGGATGAAAAGTCATGATTGCCACATCTATTTTTTGTGTGGCCCTAACCCGTCCCATCGCGGGGCGGGTGCGGGCCAGCCCGCGGGTTTCGATCCACTTTGGCAGCCATGTCGCCACTGGATGATACTTTGATAAATTCGAAAACACTAATTTATAAAAACATGGAGCATCGGATTATTCGTGCGCGTGTGGTAACTAGTTTGTAAAATAAAATTATTTTAATTGGATTAGTTGTAATATTACTCGAATACAAATTATAAGACATAAAATATGGATTTTATAAAAATTTTAAAAAGGGTGGGCAGCCTGATAACAAATCGGCTTCCAGACGCGAAGAGAATTGCAACTTTAACGGCGACTCTCTTTGTCTGACTATATATAATATAATTAGGTTTTATCTCACGTAAACAAATCCTTAATTAAACTCCTGTTATGACTCTCTCATCTCTTTGTCTGATCACTACTAGGTTTCATGATAATCTCACGTAAATAAATTTGGAGCCACAAAACAGATATATAGATAGAGATATATAGAGATAGAGAGAGAGAGAGAGTTTACGTAAATTTTACTAAGCGCAGCATGAATCATAATAGTGAAGAGAGAGGAGAAAGTAAGAACTTAGTTTCATCCTCGTCAGGCAAAGATGATGAGACGACGAAAGTGGGGTTTTACAAGCTTTTCTCCTTAGCAGACAGGGTGGATGTTGCGTTAATGGTCGTCGGAACGGTCGCCGCGGTCGCCGCCGGGATGTCGCAGCCGTTTATGACGGTTATCTTCGGCGACCTTATCAATTCTTTTGGCACCGTGGCTTCACCTCATCTTGTCCATGTCATCTCTGGGGTACGCATTATATTTGCATGCAATTATTTTGTTCTGTTTATCTTATCTTTATGTTAATGAATTCCCGGCGAATCCTTCACCGGAAAATCTTAAGATTTTTAGCCTTTCCGATCAAATGCCACCACGTTTAATTTAGAGTTATGTTAGAAAATTTGGTGAGTACTATATATGAGTCAAACTTTTTTTTTTTTTTTTTCCTTTTTTTCCTTGTCCCGAGTAAAAGTCAAATTTAGTCAAATTTGTGGGTTGAGTCTGGAATATTGGATGGCGTCATTGGCGTATGCATAACATCAATTTTGTTTAGGAGACTTAGTTTACTCAAATTAATTGATAAACATCTAAAACAACAAAATATTATAATATGGTTTAAAAAAAAACTAAATATTATAATATCATAATTTATAGTTTTTTTTTTTAAAATAATTTATAGTTATATGGTTCGTAATTTTTTTAAAAAAGAAGAAGAAGAAGAAACGTTTGTGTTTAATGTACCTATTAATATCTAAACATCCCTCCTAAAATCTTCCAATTTTCCCTCGTATGTGGTAGCATCTAATTGGATTACTTAGTATTTAATTAAAAGTGTGTGAAGTCAGTCAATTCATGATATCCAATAAATATAAGTCACATCATTAGTAGGGGAATTTATGAGGAATAAATAACATTTTTTAATATAAAATTAAAAATTGACAAGTGTATGATGCATGATTCTCATACATAGAAGTTATTACTAGTTTGATTATGCACAGATGCGGTTTATCTCCTCTCTTTTCTTCTATTGAATGATGAACACGATTTATTTCTCGTGGGTAGTTTGTTAGTTACTGACTCTTTTTTTGGTAAATCCATTGGATCTTTCTCTGTTACGGTCGGCATGGGAACTGGCCAGGGAGAATCGTGACTTATGGGAATCGAACCCGGGTTCTCTTAAAATTCTTCCCCACAAAGAGAGCTATCACATGATAAATTACTTAAATAAAATATTTGGTAAATTAATTTGATCCAAATAAGTTTTCTGTGCTCGAATATATTGTTCCAAATTAATAAACATGTGGGAGA
>CM008336.1:25279141-25290705 GCA_002525835.2 Ipomoea batatas | reverse complement strand
TGTAGTAATTATTATTATTATTATTATTATTATTATTATTATTATTATTATTATTATTATTATATATAAAGCCAACTGATTTTCCATTTTATATTATAGAGTACTTTATCATGTTTTGCTATTGAGTTAGGGGTGAGTGCAGAGCGGATTTGAGGTGAATCCGCTTCCAATCCGTTAAAGGTGGATTTGAAAATTTTCATCCGCATCTGTTAGAGGTGTGGATCTAATCCATCCAATCTGCTAATGGCAAATTGATGAATGTGGATTGAATGATGAATTTTAAATTTGACTTGAAGTAGATTTATTGAGCTTGTGATTGTGACGCTATGAATAAGAATAAATCTGACTTAACCAGAGAATGAGGCAATAAGTCAGAATTTAGAAATAAGAATTAAAATAGATTTTCTTTGCTTACCCCTAGTATCTATTCAACATATATATAATGCGATGCCATCAGACAACAAAATACTTAATTAAAATTTTATATTTTAAAAATCAAAACTAAAATTAGATCTTATAGGTTCTGACTCTAAACTCAACCCAAATCCGTCTGTACGATTGTAGTTTTATATTTACTTGATTTAGTATTTATCTCTACATTTTAAGTGGCTCCTAAATCATTATGAATTATGGTTCATAAATAAAAAGAATATTTTTAATATATTAAAAAAAATTATTTGTGTATTGAAAGTACATATATTAATTATTTAAATTTTATCAAATAATGTATATTTAATATTATATATTAAAAATGTATCTTTTATTTATGGTTAACGAAAAAATTTGTCAAAGAGGTTCAACTTGGTTTTTTTTGAGTACTTGACTCTATTACAATGTAGTATCTGTTCATAATTACTTTCTCAATTTATTAAAATTTTCTCCACGGAGGCTTGAACCCACTCACATCATCCATGTGGGAGTGTTTTTCGGGATACCGAATGCCACTAGACCACAAGGTCTTTTGGCATCAATCTAGTATTTAAATACTCATCCCGTAAGTTCTTTTGTACGTTGACTAATAATTGCACCGTATTAATTAATAGGATTTTGGTAACGTTGACTATTATTTTTGTATTTTTTTTATATATTAGTTGGGGTGTGACCGTGTGAGCGGTAGTTGGGAAATTTGAAAGGAGATTAGAGGATGTCGGACTTTGGATCCATTTTTTTTTACTGTGGTGGACATACAGTAACGTACTATTATTCTTTTCATATATATATATTTGATGATAATAGTAATAATAATAAATAATATAGTGTTTGATGTTTCGTTTTCCGTGTCTGCACGCTGCGCTGCTCCCCGTCTGTATTCTCTCATTCATGCATGCATGCAGCATGCCTCTTTCAATTCCACAGTTGCTAAAATCTAAACTATTTTTTTTTTTTTAAAATAAAAAATCTAAACTACTCATTTCAAGCGTTTAATATTTCAAATTTGTTCACATAAACTCATGGAAAAAAGTATATATAATGCACAAAAATGAAAATGAACAAAAACACCCACATAACTCACGGGTGAATGACTGAAATGGGAGGTACATTGTCCCTATTGACACAATAGGGAATACGAAATTATACGGACTAAAGTGGGAAAAGGTCATTTGGGAAATGCGTTCAGTGGCAGAAACGCATTTCCCAAATGCGTTCTATTTTGCTCTTCTACGGTATTTGAACGCATTTCCGAAATGCGTTTTGCGTATGAGATACACTGAACGCATTTAGCAAATGCGTTCCTCGTATACAAACCGTATACGACGAACACACGTGCGAAATGCGTTCCCCGTATCATACGAGGAACGCATTTCTCAAATGCGTTAAAGATGCCGGTGCCGGCGGAGTTCCGGCCACCAAAAATACGAGGAAATACGAGGAACGCATTTCAGAAATGCGTTCCTCGTATATACTACAATAAACGCATATCGGAATATATGGAGTAGGTATTTTATTACTCTTATTCTTCAATTACCAAATCCCAGATGCATGGTGTCTTCAATCTCATGGTTGTCTGAATTCAATTAGGTTTAGGGTTTGCTTGATTTCAAATTTTCAATTGCAGCTGTGTTATCGACTCTTAGTTCGTAGGCGAGGTGGGGACGCATGGGAGCAGCAGCAAGAAGGAAAGGGAGTCGTCGAGGTCCAGCCGTGACCGCCGTCGAGCTGAGGATTCCGATTTGTCCGATTCAGATTCCGGTTCTCCCGCCGAAGCCATGGACTCGGACTCTCCCAGTCGCGAATCGTCTCCGCCCAGCCGCAGTTCCAATCGCCGCCGCCGCAGTCGGAGCCGGCGGCGGAAGTCTGATGATTCTAACTCGGAGGAGGAGGAGGATGAACGGAGGAAGAGTAAGAAGAAGAGGAAAATTACTGACGAGGAGATCGCTGAGTACATGGCGAAGAAAGCTGAGAAGAGGTTGAAGAAGGCTGCGAAGAAATTGAACGCTAAACAGAAGCTTTCTAGCTATTCCAACGATTCAAACCCGTTTGGTGATTCGAATTTAAACGAGAAGTTTATCTGGGAGAAGAAAATCCACCGCGATATATCTCGCGGTGTTCCGCTCGAGTCCTTCTCGCTAAAAGCCGAGAAGGAAAGGCAGAAAGAGCGAATAGCAGAAATCGAGAAGGTGAAGAAACGGAGAGAAGAGCGAGCAATTGAGAAGGCGCAGCGGAGTAGTACATTGTAGCATATCGGAAATGCGTTTCCGATATGCGTTTATTGTAGTATATACGAGGAACGCATTTCTGAAATGCGTTCCTCGTATTTCCTCGTATTTTTGGTGGCCGGAACTCCGCCGGCACCGGCATCTTTAACGCATTTGAGAAATGCGTTCCTCGTATGATACGGGGAATGCATTTCGCACTTGTGTTCGTCGTATACGGTTTGTATACGAGGAACGCATTTGCTAAATGCGTTCAGTGTATCTCATACGCAAAACGCATTTCGGAAATGCGTTCAAATACCGTAGAAGAGCAAAATAGAACGCATTTGGGAAATGCGTTTCTGCCACTGAACGCATTTCCCAAATGACCTTTTCCCACTTTAGTCCGTATAATTTCGTATTCCCTATTGTGTCAATAGGGACAATGTACCTCCCATTTCAGTCATTCACCTCATAACTCACATGTCCCTAATTGTGCATTATATTTTCAAACATTGTGTGGTGTATATTTGCACACCTAGGTGTGTATTTTTTGGTGATGCATACTTAATGGTGCATATTTTGTGTTGTACATTTTTAACATTGAGTGTATTTCGACCACACGGAAAGGCACGGCGACATCTGAACTCTACTATATATATATTCTAGTCATATGATAACCACTCCCAGGAGAGAATTTGGACAAATCCAAATCATTGATCTGCAAGATCTGATGGATGAGAAATTAAGTAAAAATTAAGTGCAGTCATTTTCATAAATATTATAAAGTTTTATTTTAACAGTTAGATCTATTAGATCAATGGTTTGAATTTGTTCACAATTTCTAACTTGAAACATGATTCTCACTTAATTATGGATCTATATATGTGTGTGTAGAGATAAAATGCGAAGGAGGTCTCCAGATCGCCTTCAGTGAAAAAATGGACCATTCTCAAGGAAAATGCGATGAGAAGGCAATTGAGACTCTGCATTGAAAGCGGAGTGCAGGGATGCAACGTTGAAACTTATGATAACTTAGTAATATAGGATTGTGATTTTCAGATTTTGAGTTTTACCCGTGTTTTTTTATTATTATTTAGATTACTTAGGTGATCTCAATTTCGTCAGATTAATTTTAAACTCACATATTCTGTTCATAGAGTCACTGTCGAGGTAAATCGCAAGTTGTGCAATTAGCTCACGATCAAATCCTAGTCTTCATGTGCACTCAAGGAATCCGGCCAATCTAAACCTTTCATCATCCTTGGGCTTCCATACATGTTTCTAGTGGGATTCAAACCCTACACATTATCGCCTCCAGTCATGATTTTTAAGTCAGGCAACAAACCAACTACGCTAAGTCCTAGGAGCAAAATTATATTGATAACTGGCAGTGTGTTTTTGGCATAGTGCGAGCATGTATATGATAATTGTAAAATATGAATGTATGATTGTGATTTGTTTTCTAAACGTGTATCGAGTAGCAGTCATTATACGGTGGACCATGGTCCATAATGCATTATGGACCATGGTCCACAATGCATTATGGACCATCGTCACAAAACGCTGCCATTTCATTAAGTAAAAGAAACGACTGCAGTAAGTTTAAACGGAGTTCCGTAAAGGATACTACAGTTCATCTCAAAATATACTACCTCATTTTTGTTTTTATTGTATCAAATGAAACTGTAGTTATATCGAAATAGAACTATAGTTGTGTTGAAAGGAAACTGCATTGTATATAAAATGAAACTGAATAACAGTTTCACATATTTGAGTGTATATTGTCCAATGAAACTGTAGTTATATCGAAATGATATTGTAATTGTGTTGAAATGAAACTGCAGTGTATTATAAAAGAAACTGTAGTTGTGTTGAAAGGAAACTGAATAATAATTTCACATATTTGACTGTATAATGTCGAATGAAACTGTAGTTATATCAAAAAGTAACTATAGTTGTGTTGAAAGGGAACTGCAGTTGTGTTGAAAGGGATTTGTAATGTATATAAAATGAAAGTTAACGACGCGGAACGGAGCCGTTTCAACCGTTTGTTTTCATTAAGCAAAACGACATCGTTTTGACGCATGGACCACGATCCACAATGGATCGTGGTCCATAGTAAAATTTGAGATCGAGTAGGATCCAAGGTAAGCCTGGGTAGTGTTAAATGAGTATGAAATGGGTACGTATAACATTCCATTGGGTTTGGTTAATTTTATAACCAATCGGTTTAATTAGTTTCGAGAAGGGCTAGCTTAAAGACAGTATCCTACCCACCAAGGCTTGTCTTATTATTTTATATGCACATGACAAAGTAAAAATAAGTGTCGTTAATATATGAAGTTAATATATATAAAATAGAGTAAATTGTCATTTTGGTCCACTGACTATAGGAGTCATGTTAATTGCGAGCCACGACTTTCAAAAGTGTTAATTGAATACCTTGATTATTCAATTTTTATCAATTTTGGTCACTCAGACCAAATTGGCGGTCAAATTTCGCCTAACCGGATCTGGCTTTGGTTAATTCGGACATAATTAAAAAAGATGAATTTGCCCCTGAGATTAAGCATTAATTGGCTAGTTAAATTTTTCCGACTAAATTTGGCTGCAAATTTGGATGGAGTGACCAAAATTGATAAAAATTAAATAGTCAAGGTATTCAATTAACACTTTTGAAAGTCATGGATTGTAATTAATAGGACCCCAATAGTCAGTGGACCAAAATGACAATAGTCAGTGAACGATTGATTGATTATTTAGTTCAAAAGATTGTACTAGTTAATTGAAAAGAATTAAAGGCGATAATGGGTCAAATAGTCTCTTTTAGTATTCAGAAAAGTGCAATTAACATTATATGAACTAAAAAAAAAATAGCAGCTCAAATTAACTACTTTAACAATTTTGCAAATTTTGATTTTCTCTTCTCCCAAAAGATTGAATCCCGAACTTCAAGGGTCTCCACACCCTGGCCCCATAGAACATTTGGAAGGATATAAATTATTGTGACTCAATGACTTAGCAAATAGGGCCAAATGTCAGTGTGCACAAGGGATCTGTCCACTTTAGACATAATCCCCACACTACCACTACTGAGATTCGAACATTAGTATCTTATCTCAAATACTACTTATTGAACCAGTAAATTATGCCTGTGCGGCACAAATTTCGTTTTTCTCAAGTTCCCCTTTGGTAGCCAAGTGATTTCATTAACGAGCTTTCATAAACAAAGCAAAGTAGATTGGTCATTAATGGAGGCGCCTAACGAAAAAGAGTAAATCAACCATTCACAAAGGTTTTTTCTATAGGCGAATAAGTCAATTTTTTAAATATATAAAATGTAAAATCAGGATTGAATTTTTGGAAACTAATCCCAAGGAAACAAAAGAACGAGATAAAGAAAAATTCAAGTTGTGTGTATACACAATTTTCTTAAAATCAATTCTCTACTTCTTAGGGATGCTACTGTGCTAGGAGCGTGGTAGCGTCAGTTTTCCAAGATAAATGAATTACGGTAAAATAATTTGGACACTCAAACTAAATTACCCTCAACGAATTAGAACAACAGCTTGAACCATAGTTATCATGGCGTCGCCTAGGCGACACCTTGGCATCCTGTCTGTGGAGACAAGACGTTTAGAAGCTTCGCCTCGCTTGAAAAGGGTGAGGCGAGCTCCGGCTTCGGCTAGGCATCCCAGTCGACGCAATGGACGCCAACCCGCAAAATCCGATCCATTTTTTTAATTTTATTTTTTAAAAAAAATGGTACGAGTAAACCCTAATAAGAATAGAGAAAGAGAGAAATAAACATTTCGAAGCAAGTCAGCAACTCTCAACTCTACCGGTCGCGAAGAACGCGAAGTCGCAAACTGCGCAGCCCTTAGCTCCACCGATCGATTGTTGTCCCACTGCCATCACCACCGCACTGCCATCGCATCACCGTCGCCGCCGCACTACCGTCGCACTGCCATCATCGTCGCCGTCCCACTACTCAGGTCTTTTTTCTTCTTCATTTCTCCTCCGTTGCTTCTTTCTAGTTTCTGCCCAGCTAACTACTTTGTTTTCTCTTTGAGTCTTTTACTCTTTGGTTTTGGTTTATAAACCAAAGACACATTACTTTGATTTATATTGGCTTATCACTAGGCGGTGAGGGCAGTGGGCATAGGCAATGCCTCACTACCTGCTAGTTACCACTTAATTTTTTTTTTAAATTTATTTGATTATTCTTAATCCCCTTCATTGTTTGAACACTATATGGATATATTTTAGTTTATATTATTTTTTTATGGCTAGATAGTGGGCAGAGGCAGTGCCCCACTGTCTACCACTTATTATTATTTTTATTAAATTTATTTGATTATTCTTAATCCCCTTCATTGTTTGGACACTACATGGATATATTTTGGTTGATATTAATTTTTTTATGGTTGGGCAGTGGACAGAGGCATACCTCACTACCTGCCACTTTTTTAAAAAAAAATTATTTAATTATTCCTAATTCCCTTCATTGTTTGGACACTAGGATACTAAGATATGGCTGGAAATGAGTCAAATGAGAGTTATGATCCATCTACCGATCCTAAGAGCAAAGCAAAATCCAATGATCCAAGATAGAAATATAGATTTTGGCCGAACTTAAAAAACAAGGACTTGGTTGAATGCTCGCTTTGTCACAAACAAATGCATTTAGGAATCAAAAAATTAAAACAACACCTTGCGGTCGGTTATGAAGATGTTGCAAAATGTCCCAAAATAACTACCGAAATTATAAAGGGGATGCAACAATATATGCAAGGCACACCAAGGATGAAGAAAGCAAGTGTGATCTTGGATGGTGTGAATGATGATGTGCAAAAAACGGGAGAAAGACAACTATCATCTCATGATTCCGTTACTTATCCAAGTTCCGGGACCACTAGTAAAAGAAAACAATTAACTTTAAAATTTGAAAAACCACAACCAAGAGCGGGAAAACAAAATCAATCGATTGCAACACTTCATGAGTTATAGTTACCTATCCTTGAGTAAGCAAAACAAGAAACTGACAAGTTGAAAGAAAAACACAAGCTTGCTTGGAAGGAATTCGGGTGCACACTCATGTTAGATAGGTGGACAGATAGGAGGGGTACACACTTGATTAACTTCCTTGCCAATAGGCCGGAGGGAACTTTCTTCTTGGAGTCAGTTGATTCATCGAGTGAGGTACACGATGCACCAATGTTAGATGGCTTGTTGGGGAAGAAAATTGAAGAAATTGGCAAAGACAGTGTTATATAAATAGTGACGACAATGGGGCTAAGGCGGCCGGTAGACTTTTGGAAGGGAGGATTCCTACTTTATTTTGGACTCATTGTGCAGCACATTGTCTTGACCTCATGCTAGAGGACATTGAAAAGTTGAGAGAGTTTAAGTCTACAATTGCAAGTGCTAAAAATGTTACCACTTTAATTTTATTTATAGACACTGTTAACTCCTTAATGCTATGAGATAGCAAAGGGGTGGGAAAAATCTTGTGAGATCGGGAGCTACTCGATTCGCCACAGCATTCCTCACATTACAAAGTTAGTACTAGAACAAGAATGCTTTGAGAAATTTATTTGTTAGTGGAGGTTGGAACAGTTCTAGGTTGGCTAACACGGAAGCAGGTAAAAAGGTGTGCATTGTGCTTTCATCAAGATTTTGGACTGATGTGAGGAATGCATAATTGCATCACATCCCGTTTTTATTGTATTAATGATTGTTGATGGTGATACGACTCTAGCTATGCCCGAGCTTGCTATATATGACTATGTTGACTGCTAAGAAGAAACTCAACGAAACATTTGCAAGCAAGCCAAGGTTGTTGGCAAAGTTGATGGATATTGTTGTGGGGATATAGGAAGATCAAATGGAAGTGAAGTTATATGGAGCTGCATTGCTTTAAATCCTTCCAAATATTTTGATCTTAAAGGAGAATGATAGTATATATATATATATATGCTCGTAGGCAACGAGCCATGTTCAATGAAGTTCTTGTGAAGATGATCACCGATGATGAATTGCAAGTGAAGATTAGCAATCAAGCTGATAATTATGATCGCATGAGAGGAGATCATAACCCTTTGTTGTTCATCTTCGGGTTGTGAACGCAATTGGAGCACATATGAGTTTGTAAGTACTAATAGTATAATACTCTAATAGCATTTAAAATTTTAAATACATAAATTTTTAACTTGTTTATTTTTCTACTTTTACTTTTTTTAGATCCATAAAATAAAATAAAATAAAATAAAATAAAATAAAATAAACTGTTTAGAGCACAAGAGTTCCAATGGAATAATGAATGGGTTGGTGGTAGTCAATCTAGTGATGATGTTCATCCCGGGGGAGATCTTTCATGGCGATTTGTTAATGAAGTAATTGGTGCATCAAACAACCTTGAGGGCTGTAATCTTCCTACGAGAGCTCACGTAGGGGAACGTACAACTACACCAATCTTGAGCTATTCACGACGCCGTAGTACTTCTAGTTCTAGGATTGATGAGGAAAAACGAAATGAAGAAAAAGATCATTTTTCAAATGATGATGAAGAAACTGAAGATGTTGATGATGATGATGATGTTGAAGGTGATGTTGACCTAGTGGGAAGAAATGAAGATCTTGACGATGACAATGAGGGACAACGGAATATGAATGACTTTTTGATAGATATTTGAGAGTTTTAACCTGGATTTGGATATTATTCTACTTGTGTGGTATTAGAGGATAATGGATTTGGTGAATTGGGCTCTGTTTGACAGAGCTTATTTATGAGTTTATAGCTTATTTTAAGCTACTAATAAGCTATAGGGGGTGTTTGGTTATTGGCTTATCAGCCAAATTTTAGCTTATTTGATCAAGTTTAGCTTCTTTGACCTACCAATAAGCTATTTTGAAGTGTTTGGTAAATGGCTTATTGGCCTTGGCTTATTGGGCCAATAAGCTGAAAATTGAAAAGCTAATGAATGTAGCTTTTTCTATTAGCTTGTTGGGATTAATGAGTATATTGACTATTTTGTCCTTTGAAATCAATGGAATTACTTATAAATGGGTGGTGGGTTTGTTATATTTAAAGGTTGAAATAATACAATACACGCATACCCTTAAATGTCATTTTACATTCAATCAGCTACTAGTAACCAGCTAATTTACCAAACAGTTTTTTATAACCAGCTAATACAACCAGCTGGTCAAACCAGTTAACTCAATCAGCCATCAACTACTAGCTAAACCAACCAGCTATCAGCTATAAGCCATCAGCCGTTTGCCAAACACCCCCATAAGCTTTGTTTGGTAATATTCCCAAAATAAGCTAATAGTTTAAAATAAGAGCTTATTTTGAAAAACTACTTTAGGTAACTTTTCAAAAATAAGCTAGTAGTTTCCTAACTTTTTTTTTTTTCATCTTTATCCTTATTATTTTAAATAAATAACATATTTTATCCTTCCCAATTAAAATTCTTTTGGCATTTTCTCTTCAATATGTTTGGTTGTAATTTCAATTTGACATTTGTGTGTTTGAAAATTAATTTTTGTATTAAGTAATTTTATGAACTATAAATATTTTGTTTTATTTTATTATTTTTATATATTTTCAAATATATATTCTTAACTTTTATTTTATTAAAATATTAAAATATATATATATATATATTTTTTTTTTTTAATGTTAACTTTGATCTTCATATATCAAAGAAAGAGTTATGTACATGCAAGGACCCAAAAGTGATCACTCGCCTATCCAAAAAAACGCCCTAAGGCTTAACATAATCAAAGCCAAAAGCTATTACACTAAGCAAGTTCTAAATACTCAAAATCAATAGTCTCCCCTACTCAAGTTTTTCCTCAAATTACTTTCCATGTTTCATGCCCCACACAGGGGGTGGGACCGATGCCAAAGCTATTAAAAAGTAAACCCTCTACCCTTAAGACAAGCCCCAGTCCTCAGGGTACGGATCTCCGTAGTGTTATCCCCAAAGACCTTTATAGGACTTATCCTAAGCAATAGTTCGACCTCCTCCACCCTTAACACTCAAACCACTCTAGGTGTACGGAGCTCCGCATTTTACCACCACAAGCTTTTAAGGTTTAAAGTGCCAAGCAGTGGCTCCCTCCCCTCCACCCTCAACAACCAAATCAATCTCCCCCGCACAGAGCTCTGCGTTTTGATCAGGGGAGACTTTAAGATCCGGCTGCTAAGCAATGGTCTCCAGTCTCTCAACCCTTCCACCCTCATTTCAACTGTTGGTTTCATTATTTTATATTTTAATATGTAAACTAACCTATTTAAATGTGAAACTATTTAAGTTTTTTGAAAATGGTTTTTTAGTCTTTTTATATTTATAAGCATATTAAAAAATTAATTTTACCAAAACACTTTTAAGCATAACAGGTAGCTTAACAACTCTTCAAATTTTAGCTTCGGGCTTATAGCTTTTCAACTTTCAGCTACTTTTTAGTTTTCAGCTACCTTCCAGCTAGGTTTGCCAAGCATAGCCATAGCTTTGATGTGTGTTAACTTGGATGTTGGGTATTATTCTACTTGTGTGTTCAATATGTTCAAGTGTTTAGACTTCATATATATATATATATATATATATATATATATAAATATATATATATAACTTGTTGCCTGCCAAAGACCTTGTGGTCAAGCGGCATAGCTATGACCTCCCAAGTGTTCGATTCCCAGTGGGGGCGTTGGTTCTTTCGTGCTTCAATAAGTTGAGAAAGTATGTATGAACAGATACTACATTGTAACGGAGCGCTGCGACTTAACAGGTTTTAATTGGTAGAGAAGATAACGTAGGAAGAGATCAGAAACAAATTTTTGAGTTACTTGAAAATCTACACAAACACTAAAGTATATATAGGGGATGATTAAATCATAAAAGTTAAATGATAATTAAA
>CM008336.1:25258702-25269928 GCA_002525835.2 Ipomoea batatas | reverse complement strand
TTGTGGGACCTTTGGTCACGCAACTATGCATAGCCTTGGGATATCAGGCCAGCAAAGCTTCCAATATGAACTGCATCTCGAACAGGAAACATTTCTGGAGCAAAGGGAAGCTAGACACTATGAACTCCTTGAGGAAATGAGTATGCAAATCAACTTTCTTCGGGAAGAACTTGCAAGGAGAGGACCCGGTGCAGGGCAATGAAAGGAAAATAGCTGGAATCTTGTCTCACGAAAAGATTGACTGTTTGAGTAACTCCTGATTGAATTTTGAGAATCTGTCTGTGAACAATATTTTATTTTTATCTGCTTTTATTGCATGTTATTATGTTTGTCCTGTTATTACCACGTTTCGTCCAGCCAAGGACGTTAAACGTGGCGCTCTTGGGAGGCACCCCAAGCCCAATAAGGAAGAGATTAAACCAAGGAAATATATGGTCAGAAAAGGTAAATCCCTTACTACTCATCGTTTGTTCATAAATTCTGTTGTGGGGTATTCTGATTAGGAAAGAAAAAGGTGCTTAATTCACTTGGGAAGAAATGCCGAGCAAGGTATACCTTTCTTTCCCTTTTACAAAACATAGCTTTGTCCGATGATTGAAATGGATATTCTTGTCCTTTGATTGACTAGTCTAATGAATGCATGGTCTTTTGGGTGTTTTTATTTCGTACAAATGTCGAAGCCCATGAAACACTTTTAAGTGTGGAAAGGTGCTTCTTGTTAATTGTTCTTTTGACCCTGCTCCTTTTCCACCATTCCTCATAAAAACATCGAGGACGATGTCATCTTTTAAGGTGGTGTTTGGAAAGATGGAGGAAAAGGTGGTCAATGGAAAATGAGCCTCTAGTCAATGGAAAATAACCCCATTTTTCAGGAAAATGACTTCCTCTTTTTTTGAGGGGAAGTCATTTTCCGGAAAGCTAATCGCCTCTCACTTCTCGCCTCTGGGCTTTTACTCCTTGGCTCCTAGATTCCCAGTTACGCTCCGATTTCTTCTTCTTGGCAATAAAGATATGATTTTTTTTTTATTTCCGAGCAGAAAACGCCGGACTGGTTTCGGTAACCAGTCCGACGTTTTCTGCTCGGAAACTGGTTTCCGACTGGTTTTCGAAAACCAATCGGTCAGAGTGGTTTGCGAAACCAGTTCGACTGACTGGTTTCGCAAACCAGTTGAAACCAGTAAATCCACTGGTTTCGCAAACCAGTGGATTTACTAGTTTTGAATTTATTTTTTTTTTCATTTTATTTTGATTTTTTTATAAATGAATGATTATAAAAATTATTATTATAAATGTTGTTATATTTAAACAAATTAATTAAAATATTTAATTAATACAATTTTATTCATTTTCCTGCACATTTTCTGGAAAATGAACCAAACACACAAAGATAGTTTTCTGCTCTGCTGCCAACACCCTAAGTGTGGAGAGGATGCTATGCATATGATGGGTAATCAACTGAGTTGTTAAGGTTTAAGGTTAGAGAGTGTGTTGTTGTCAGTACTATCTAGGAGGACTCTTAATCTTATGTCGAACAGATTTTTGAAATATGCTTTGGAAGCTACATATGGCACACACTGCACCACCAAAATTTGAAATTTTTGAATGATTGCATGATTTTCGTCTTCTATTTTGTTGGGACCTTAGTCAAGGATCTCTCGAAGTGGGAGTGTGTACCCCCTGAGTTTTAGAAAGATAAAATTAGCGAAGCCTGGGAAATGAACTTAATCTGGTAGGGCTTGGGGCAAAAGGTGAGCCTTTGATGAGAAATGTAAGTAAATCTCGATTCCCAAGTAAAAGGCATGAGAGGTTGAAACGGTGAAAGTTCGAAAAAGGCTTAGAAAAATGTTGGCCACTCCTAGAGATAAGATTCAAGGGTAGCCATCTTGCTAGGATATGGGGCAACCATTACACAGTCTTCAAAGAAGCGTGGAGATCCATTTGAAGTCGGTTGTCCCAAAGAGATTCTAGGAAATGAGAAAATTGAGAGGAGGTGAGCCGCCCCGCTTGGATTCGAGCACCCATTGCACTGACCTTCGAAAAAACATGGAGATCCATGTGAAGTCGGGTCGCTCGAGAATAAGATTCGAGGGAGTTGAGAAGAAAGAAAAGATCGCCCAAGCCACGGTGACGAGCGGTCCATGTCCCTACCCTCACTTAATTTTTAGTATAGGGGTTTTGGCGTATGGATGGACTTTTGGCTAGGGTGTGCACATCGTTCCCACTAGTGGGATCGACTTTTAGGCCCCAACAAAATGAAAGACAAATTTCCGTTGTTTGCATGATTGAAAAGTATGAGTGTTGCTTTTGAAACCTACCACTGAAAACCTTCACTTCCTCAGCATATTCCTTACATTTGGTTGACCTAAGCTTAATAGTCTTGGTAGATAGTAAAGGGAATTTCACTCGCTCTGTTCCAAAACACCTGCACACAAATCTTTTGATCGACCCACTCACACTTAATTGTTCTTGGTGCTTAGATGATTAGGATTTAAATAGCATGCTTGCTTGAGGACAAGCAAGGTTTAAGTGTGGAAACTTTGATAAGCGCCAAAAATAGTCAAGTTTCGGGTCATTTCTGGACAACTTTATACTGTTTCACCAACCATTTATGATCATCTCTCGTGATTAAAGTCTCTGATTAGCACCTAACTGACAAATCCAACTCAAAGGATGTGTTTTGAGTCATTTCCGCAGGGTATAGCAAAGTCCTAGGCCAAAAGAAAGCAACAAACGAAGAATCAGCAGAGCAGGAGGACACCACGAGACCAACACGCGTGGTGATCGGCGTGGACTATTTCCAGTGTGCAACCACGCCTCTCCACACGTGTGGTGATGGCGTGGACGTGTCCAATTAGGGCAACAACGGAATTTTGACTTTTTGGACAGCTATTTAAACCCTCATTTCTCATTTTTAGGGGGGACTTCCACGTATTTTCAGATCTGATTTTCTCTTTCCATTCCTTCCCCTTTGGGGAGGAAAAACAAACTCATTCCCACTAGAATAGATTAGTTTTCTTAGATTAATGAAGATGGATGAAAGGATTGAAGATGTAGAACACATGTTTCCTTAGGTATAATACTATGTTCTTGAAAAAGATTGTTCCTTTAAATTATTGCTTTACCTAATTTTACTTTGTTGTTCTTGAATGTTCAATATGTTTGAGTAGAATAGTTTGGGGTGTGTGTGCCCATGCTAGATATTTGATTGATGCTTGAATTTTGCCTATGTTTATGGAAATGTTAGAGTAGGATTGTAGTCTTGTGTGGGTGATGTTCTTCATGCTTTGCTTCTATTTCGGCTGGAATAGTTAGTGAACTTGGTGAAAGCGAGAGTGTATGCGATAGCGGCCTCTCCCGAGCCCAACTCATCTACATCCCTGCCCTTAGTCCGAAATGATAAGGTCCGGGAGGAGAAGTAGGAAAGGTGTTCGATAAAATGCCTCAACCAAATGAGGATTGAGAGTCTGAGTGTGACGCCACTCGGTACAAATACCGTGACTCCCTAGTTCAATTCTGAAACCCATTTTCAAACTTCACATGATAATCAATCATTTGATTTAGCCATGACACGCATTCCCTTCATACCCTTTATATTATTTACTTTAATCTTGTTCTCAAACCCCAACATATCATCTAAATGACCTCAGTAATCCTTGTAACTCTTACCTCTTAACATCCTTAATGTCCACACTAATTTGCTCCAATTTGTCATACTTGAGAGACACGACACTCGGGGACTTTTCCTCGTTTTACCACTCATCACACCTCACCACGAATACATACCTTCATAGAGGAGGGGGACTTTGTTTATCACACGCAACACTACTATACTATACTCAAATCACTCACTCTCACTAAGTACACAGATCTACATTGTGGCATTGTTACTCATTTGTCTATTGTACTGATTACTCATTGTATTCAACTATTATTATTCAATCTCAATATTATCCGATAACATATTTACCGTCATTGGTTCTTTAATTGAGAGCTGAGGCCAAATCTCAGGCAAAGCTCTACATATTACAAAAGAAGGATGCCCCGGTGCCTTCCTGGGCAGGGCGTCCGCATCCTCATCAGCGGCGTTTGCCTCTTCTTTATCCAGTGACGTCTTGCTCATCAAGTGGCGTCGTGTAGTACCCCGTAAATTCGTTCAAGCCTTGAGACCGGTAATTATTTCCACCGGGTAATTTATTTGATTTAATTGGGCTTAATCTTTCCAATTGATATACATATATATTTTATTCCGGAATTAATTATTTATTCTAAGGCCCAATTCTTGATTTAATTATTGTAAGGGATTTATTTCAATTGGATCCTTACAATTCTTATAAGTAAGGGCATTTTATATAATGGCCCAATATATATTTATTCTTGGAGGATTAATTCCTTACAAACTAGTAGTATAATAAATAATGTGAGACCCATTTTATAAGGGCCCATTATTTTATGTCTTACCCTAATTGATACATACATAATATATGTAATAATTTTTCCCTACTAATATAAAAGCCTTGTACTTACAATCCTATTTCCCTTTTCATTTCCTGCAAATATAATCCACCCTACTCCTTTCACCTCTAAAGAACCCTAAGTGAATCTACACTTTCATCTTCAAGATTCAATGCCAAGATTGCTCTTTTAGGATTGCTAAGGCTTGGTAAGTGTCTATCTCTAGGAATATACCTTGCATCATGTTATTTTCATAATCTTTATACAAGTTCTTATGGTGTTCTTTTGGGGATCTTTTGGGAAAAAGATGATCAAGATGGAGGTGGTGTCTTGTGAGGTGTTTTGAGATTTTCTTGGGTGAAGTGTGCTTCAAGAGGTAACCATCCATGTCTCACTAAACCTATTTTCACTCATGATCTATATATATGACTTGGTGTTGGAATCCTGAGAATTTCTTTGCTGTTAGCCTATTGTTGGTTGTCTGTGAAGTCATTTTGATGGATTATGAACTTGTGTTCTTGATCCTTTGTATCTTGTTGTGTATTGATATTTATTGGTATGGATTCCTTGTTTATTTGGCTTCTGGGAGTTGTAATCTGAGCAATATAATCCTATTTTTGGTATTCTAGAATGAACTTTGTGTAGTCTGTTTGATATGTTCTGGAAAGGGTTGGATCACACTTACGGAGGACTCTAACGGAATAATGTGCCCCGTTGGTGCCTTCCGCAAGTGTGTAACGGTGGGGGATGGCGGAGGGAGGTCTTCCGCCAAGGTTGTCCGCCTTCTTCTTGCGGAGGAGTGTGGCGGAGCTAGGTGTTCCGTTGGTGTGTTCCGCCAGTTCTGATGGCATTCTGGTTCCAGTAACCTGTTCTGTGATCTGTTGTCTGATTGTTTCCCTTTTTGGTCTGGACATTGTTGGAGTATTTTGTTGGGTATTCTACCATGTCTTTGGAGTATTTATTCATATCTCTTGGTCCATCTTTTGAGTCTCTTGGTTAGTTGAATCCTTGATTATACTACCTGGGAGTTGGTTTGTGTTCATAATCTGAGATGAACACTTTGAGTGGTTGTTCTTGGGCTGAGGTTGAGGTTGGATGTGGATGGTGGATCTTTGAGTATCTTTGGGGTTATTGGGCACTATTTGCCTTTGTGTATTTGGGCACTATTTGCTTTTGTGTATTTGGGCACTATTTGCCTTTGTGTATATGGGCACCATTTGCCTCCGTGTATTTGAGGACTATTTGCCTCTATGTATTCGGGCACGATTTGCCTCCGTGTATATTTCGGGCACGATTTGCCTTTATGTATTTGGGGCACCATTTGCCTCTATGATTCGTGCATTATTTGCCTCTGTGAACTGAGTTTGGATTTGATGATTGGTATGCGGATTGGTAAGTTGGTTGGAGGGTAAGGGTTAGTGTTATCCTTACGTTGAGGTCTGTTTGGTCTCTTACTTGATTCTTGAGTTACATCATATCTCGTTGGTTATTGATTATTATTCTTGGTTGTATTCTTGTTTGGTTGTTTCTCATGAGTATTCCATTATATTCATGATTCCGTTGGATATTGGTATTGTTGAGAAGTCTTGGTTTATCCTTTATTCAGCGTATTGTTGTTGAGTATCCGATTTTAAATGCTGAACAGTTCGTTGGTGTGTATATTCTATATGGGTGTGTAAACCTATTTACAAACTTATATATATATGTATTTCCTTGCGGGTGTGAGTGGTGGTTGCTTAGCAGTCTTTTGCTAATGGTTTCTTGTATGTTTTCCAGGTATGGAATAAGTCTAAGTGAGAGCGCGTTAGAACTTATCTTTATGAGGCATCTTAGACTAGTTTATGTTGTTTTAAACTTTATGTTTTGGGCCTGTGTGCCAATGATGAGATTATATACTCTTGTTTAGATTTTGAATGTTTTGGATATGTTTCGAGGATTTATATAATTATATCTATGCAGTTTGGTTCAGTTTTTGGTTAGCCTGTGCATCTAGGCCGTGCTTTTCTTACCTAGATGTGGCATGATACCCCTTGGGTTATAAATCGCTTCTGCTATGTTATGTTTGATAGTTGAGATGTGCAGCTTTTGTGTTAAAGTTTAGCTATCTCGGCTTGTGAAAAGTTGGGGTGTCACACGTCGCCTCCTCAAGTGGCGTCGCCTCCTCAAGTAGCGTCACCTCCTCAAGTGGCGTCACCTCCTAAAGTAGTGTCACCTCCTCAAGTGGCGTTACCTCCTCAAGTGGCGTCACCTCCTCAAGCAGCGTCACCTCCTCAAGTGGCGTGACCTCTCAAATTCCGTGAAATTAAAATAAAATAAAACTTTATTCCCTTAGGGTCAGCACGAGATTCGATCTCGCTAGCTACCTGACGGGAGGATGTTTTCTAGGTAAAGCTTAAGGCTTTGCTACGAAAACACCACACTCTATTCTCTTAGGGCCGACACGAGATCCAATCTCGCTAGCTACCTAACGTGAGGGTGTTTTCTGGGTAAAGCTTAAGGCTTTGCTATGAAAATACCACACTCTATTCTCTTAGGGCCGGCACGAGATCCGATCTCGCTAGCTACCTAACAGGAGAGCTGACCTTTGACCGAGCCTACGGCTGGTCGAAGTGAGCTCACATGCAAAACGCTAAAAAAAAACAAAAACAAAAATAAAAATAAAATAAAAATAAAAATGTCGAGGCCATGCCTCGGCCAAACTTTGGTCGAGGTCGTCACCTTGGCCAATTTTGGCCGAGGTCGTCACTTCGGCCATGACCGAGGTCCCGCACCTCGGTCACAATTATCTTACCGTTCGAAAAAAACACAATTTTACACAAGTTATTACTTCCAAAATCACCTCAACCACTCTCGCTGGCTAGGGAGTGGGGGGACTGGTGCCAGGATAATTGGGCATCAGTACCCGACTCGAATCATCAGCACTGACCCGAAGGCAACAAACGGTCACCCGTTACACAAAGACGACACATTGATGGGATGATAATTACTCCAACGGCTCTCCATTATCACGACCCAACACTCAATGAATGCTCACCATTACCAGCACTCAATGCAGCTCACCATTACTAGCATTCCGTTACACTTACTTGAGGAAGAGCTAGTGTAAGTAGCAGACTTGTAGTAGAGGAAGGGGACTTTGTTTATCACACGCAACACTACTATATTGTACTCAAATCACTCACTTTCACTGAGTACACATATCTACATTGTGGCATTGTTACTCATTTGTCTATTGTACTGATTACTCATTGTATTCAACTAGTATTATTCAATCTCAATATTATCCGGTAACATATATACCGTCAGTGTGTTTCATCACATGTCTGAAAACAATAATCAAGTGTTTCTTTATTTATGCTAAGTCTTAAGTTTGTTATACGAGAGCTAGGTTCTTAACAAGTCATATTAAAATTATTGAAATTCTTTTTGAATTGAAGAATCTTGAAATAAGAGCCTAAGAAGTGAAAATTAATATTGTGAAAGTGGTTTTGATATCACAAAGAGAATAAAATGTGAATTTCCTACTTTATTATCCCTCAAATTTTAATTTTTTTTTAATTTTTCCGTCAGTTTTAATGGTCGGGACCAAGAGCGCCACTTCGCTCATAACTGAGAGACTAAAAATGAATACGGTCATAACTCAGGAATTGAGTCGGAACTTGGGTATTACTCAGGGACCAAACTCGCAATTTTCCCAAAAAAAAAAAAATTAACTAAGAGCTTGAACTTGATAAACAAAATTATTTTATAAGCTAGTATGTCGTAATAAGAAATAAAATAAAATATATTACAGAAGAATAATTAAATATGATACATATAATAAGTTACATAAACTATATATTTCATAATAATTAGAATTAAAAGAGAAAAAATAATAAATATGCGTATAGAATCTTAGAAAACTTGAGTTGTGAGGAAATTACATTCTTTTCAAAATTCAATATGAAGGGTATGTTGCAATCATTGGAGAATATTGTATTCCATTGGGAAAGTAAGATAACATGAACCAAAACATGAGAATGTGATATTACAAAGCTTGCATACCCTTGGTTATGTTGTATAACTTGAACCAAATACTCACTTAGTTCTTTTTATTATTTAAAAATAATAGCCAACTTAGTCAATGAACCAGAAATACAATTGAGTCATACAACTTTTAAAAAATGCAACAGACTCCCTAGATATGTCAAATTCATGCAATTAGATTAAAAGTGACAAATTCATGCAATTAGATTAAAAGTGATCGATATTTCAGATTATAATCAAATATCTCGTTAGATTAGAAGATTACTTGCTTACTATTTGGATTCAGTTAAATTTTTTGTTCATCGCTATCTTTTTTTACTTGGGAGATGCGTCCATGTGACAATAATAACTGTTCACTAAATTAAATTCATTAAATTAAAGAAGTCAACAATGACCGTCCAAGATGGAATACAACTGTGGTCACGTGAAAGATCTATGTAAATAATATAAGGTCATGTAGAAGAGGTAGACACGTTTGCATAAAAATGGTTGACAACTATTTGCCACTTTACTTTTTTCATTGAGAAACACACCTTTGTGACAATCATATTTGTTCAATGAAGTCAACTACAACTGTATAATATATCATACAACTATGATCACATGAAGGACCTATGTAAATAATAGAAGGTTATGTGGAAGTCGTTATTTGTAATTAGACGATTATCTACTATTTGGACTCAATTACATTTTTTGGTCTAGTATTATCTTCTTCAAAGATACACCTTTGTGACAACCATAATCTTTCATTGAAGACAACCACAATCGTCCAAGATAGAATACAAGTATGGACGCGTGGAAGAAACATGTTATAGGACATATGTAAATTATAGAAAGTCCATGTTATTCGTACATAGACGATTACCAACTATTTTTACTTAATTGCATTTTGTATGGTTTGATTTTAAAAAGAACGTTAAAACTAAGGGCATCCACAAATCCCTTGCCAAATCAGTTACGTTTGACAAGTCACCATTTTTCTACAAATGCATTGATACTTAGGAAAAGAATAAAAATACTATGAGTGTGCTACATCTATGAACCTTGTAGGCGTTGTATGTTACGCGGGTCTACTGGGTCATAGAAAGTGAAAAACATGTACGTTATATGTGCTTGTTAGTTGCTGTATGTTACATGTGTTTGACACTTTTTTTTAAAATATAATATATTTTTAAAATAATAACAATAATATATGTAATATTAATTGATGGTATACATAAAGAAAAAAAAATCCCCTACCAATTACCATAGTGTGATTTGTGATTTGTGAATGGGAGAGAGAGAGAGAGTCTTTTTACTTTTGATTTGAAGTGCTCCAACAGTTACATTTTGACTCTTGGGTCCACAACCCGGCTCTCACGTCTCTTTCACCACTCATCCAAGCTATTAATATTAAAAATTAAAAAAAAAGAAGGAATTCCTCTTCTTTTTAAACTCTCTGCCCTCTCCTCTTCAGTCTTTACTTGTTCTACTCTCTTCTCTCACTCACTCACTGTGTTTCTTCGTTTCCAATTCCCTCCTTCATTCATTCCGCCATGGATACCATGGAAGCAACAAACAGAGTTCTTTCCAGGATTCAGAGCTTTGATCCGCATAATGCCTCTAAAATCTTGGGTTATATTCTGATTCGGGAGCACGGGGACAAGGATGTTATCAGATTAGCACACGGCCCGGACGCTGTTCTCCTCTCGCTCATCTCCCAAGTCAAGGCTGGCTTGGGGCTTTCTTCTTCTTCTTCTCCTCCGTTTTCCCAGGCGTCCCTGAGAATCACGATTCCCCCCTTTCAATTTCATTCGTCCCCTCCTCTGTCTCCTTGGTCTAATGCCGACGTTTCTCTCCCCGTCGATCACTTCCGGTTTCTCGACGAGTCGGAGGAAACGCACCGCAACCAGAACGAGCTTGAATTCGCCAGTGATTCCGACGATGGCATGTTTAATCCTCCTCGCAAGCTTCTGCATGCGCCTACCAAACAGGACTCTTCTCTCGACCACTTTCTGCGTATGAAAGCCCATCGCCTTCAGCACCAGAGGCTTCACTATCCCCTCACTTACAACAACACCAACGCCATTATGAGTAATTTGAATGAGAATCCCCCCAGGTATTTTCTTTTACTAGGTTTGGTAACTTAAATAAAAAGGAGTGAAGTTGCTACCTTTAATTGCATTTTTTTTTTTTAAAATTCTAGGGATTCTATTCTATATTTCTATACCCTGCATTGTGTTGCCTTGACGACTATTTCTGTTCTCTTAATCTCATATGCCTTTTTTGTTCTGGTATTCTTTAGCATTTGTAGTAATTATATATTAATTATTGCCTTTTACTGCAACTAGTAACTTTACAAACTTGACTTGTTGCCTTTCAGTCTGTAGTCTACAATGTATGTATGCTGTAATGATTGTTAGTTTACAAGGCCGCAACTTTTACCATATTATACCTCTTTGAGAGAGGGGTATGGTATATACATCTTAATTGTTGGATTGGGACACCTTTTGGTAGTTGGAGCTTTTACAATGGCCTCACTGGTGTTTTGCTGCATTGCAGATTGGCAGCAGCTCCATTTATGATAGGTGAGGAGTTGAAGAGATTTGGGCATTGCCCCCCACCAGAGGTGCCGTGTGATTTTTACTCGGATGCTTGTTTGCGCCAAATTTACTTGACTTTTCCAGCTGATAGCACATTTAGTGAAGAGGATGTTTCTAATTACTTTAGGTAATAATTGGTTCTTGCTTCGATCTCATCTTTCTGAAT
>CM008336.1:25243450-25253522 GCA_002525835.2 Ipomoea batatas | reverse complement strand
AATGATGCTATTGGGTCGTGGTGGATAATTGGTTATTAAATTAATTACCTTAATTGGAATAATATTATTTAATTGGGTTGATTGAATGACCCAATAAATATTTAATTGGTCTAATTAATTCATTAAGAGTATTTGGATGTTGGATTGTTCAGCCCAAGATGATGAAATATTTAATTAAGTTGGGCCAGGCTGTTTGCATTAATTGGGCTGACTAATTAGCAAGTTTGATTTGATTTTGGCCATATGTGGACCATATAATTTGAAAGAATTTTAGATAATTAGATATTATTTGAAATTGGATGAAATCATGAACCTAGACGTGATGGTGTCCTGATACATTTTTTTTAGATTTAATCCAAATATTTAAATTAAATTTAGAATTATTCTAAAGGATCAAGTTGGTTAGATTTTTCCTACCTACTCATCACTATAAATAGTGGTTTCATTTTAAAAAAAGGGAGCTCTGAAGATCTGCATACCTCTATTGAAATCTTGCCAGGATAGAACACGTCATATAAGTACCTCTCATCTCTTCATAGGCACATACGCTTCAACTGATATGGGGACGCCATTTAAGTACTAGTGGGACAACTCTGCTTCTCATCTCTTCATAGACACATACGCTTCAACTGATATGGGGACAAACCTTGTATGAAATTTGAAATGGAGCGATACTCATCATTGGCACGAGTTAAAAACAGCCTCATATCCTTCAAGGCTCCTTGACACGAGTCGAAACGACATCATATCCCTCAAGTCTCCTTGGCATGAGTTGAAACGATATCATATCCTTCAAGATACTCCTTGGCACAAGTTGAAACGACCTTATATCTTTAACTGTAGTGTCGAGACTTCCTTGCACTACATACTCTCGAGTGGTATATACTCTCAAGTGGTGTACAATTTCCCAAGCAAGTCTCGATGGGACATTTGTTGACATAGAAATTTGATAAATATGATTATTTTTTAATATTAGTATATTTGAATATATTTTTGAATAATATTGATATTATCTAATTTGTTTAATTAGATATGATCAAAGGAGCTTGAACATATCCAAACTCTTTTATCCTAAAGCTATAAATAAGAGCTTTCATAATCATCCATTCATCCTAGGAAAATCATGTAAACATCATGAAAATATTATTCAAAAATAACAATAAAATGATCCTGAAAGTAAAAGCCCCCTCAAGAAGATCATACCAATCATGCATGTTGGTACAAACCTCTATTTAAGACCAAGTCATTTGAATCCGGAAGCCCGCCCTTCAATAGAGTATTCAAGGCATCCAATTGAAGAATCAGAGGAACATCCAGAGATCTTGTACCTACACCACATTGACACTACTTGTAACCTGAATTTTGAATTTTAATATATAATTCAATTTTCTTTGTTCACAATATATATTTTTAAATCGTAATTAATAAATATATATTTATAATTTATGGTAATAATGATAAGCTAACTATATAAAATACTAGATTTTTTGTTTCAAACTTAAAAAAAAAAGAAGATATTAGGTGACCGCTTAGAAGGTTGAGTCCAACATCCTATATATATCATTGAAATGTGAAACTAAATGCTACACAACTATAAATAAATAAATTAAAATTACATTTTCCCTCCTAGATATTTTTGTGGTGCAGTGGTAAGCGTGTGAACTTAACATACAATTAGTATAAGAGCAAGTCACGGGTAAGACGGGTAGGTTAGTATAAGAGCAAGTCACGGGTAAGACGGGTAGGTGTTGGAAGGTGATTATATTGTGGGCAGCGCAACGTACAAGGCCAAGTCACCCAAGTGCAGTTGAGGCTAGCTAACAGGTGCTAGGAGGGGGACTGTTGACAATTTAAATGACCGAATCCGACATTCTTCAATTGAAATGTGACACTAATTATTTTGAGACATTAGTCTTTTGAAACTCAAGTATACTATATCAAATAATATATATACACAAACTATAATATGTGTCACTTGAAAATGTCAAAAAGTCTTACACTCTTACCATCATAAATTTTCAAACTTAACTATAAAATCGCGTCATCCTATGGTGCTTATAAGAAAAAAGATATTTTTATCTTTGCATGCAAGCCCAACCCACAAGTGGGGATGGGTAGCATCATGCTGTTCATCTCGTCAGCTAACAAGATAGTTGACCAGAAAATGAAGCATAATTATATTATTTTGTGCTCACTCGAGACATGAACTTACCTCTTGTACCATACATGACCACAGTCGTCCAAGGGAACCCTAACAATAATAAATTTGGGAAGACATGAAAGGGACTATTCATGCAGCCCAGTCTATTCATATTTTCCTTTACTTAGCCTTTTGGGAGTACTTGTTCATTCATGGGACCCCTAACAACAATCATTGAGTGTGATGGACCCTTGTAGTTGTCCAGCTTTAGAACAACCTTTTGCTTCAAACATTAGATGGAATGTCATGCATGTTCTGTTCTGTTATGGACAAGTGGATTTTAGTGTCAGTCTATTCTGTTCTGTTCTTTTCCATCTGCTGGCTTTGCTCTCTTCTTTGCATGTGTATATATAGATATTTGCAGCCTTTCGATCGTGCCGTAAGGACGATGAGTGCATGCGTCGGTCTAGTTTGAATTGTAACGTTTTCCGTTAATCATTATTACTATTATAATGATAATAATGTTTAATGTTAAGTATTTTATGTGGTGCAAACTATTTAGATGACTACTACTCAATATTTGATTAAAATGCGTTTAGTTGTAATCAAACACAGGCTAAGTTTGCCTGAGTGACTCAAAGTGCATGTGTATCAAGCATATCATGTTAAGTACAGTGTTCTATATTATGTTAAAAGGAAAAAAATTATAATTCTATAACATGTCCTTGAGCTAATTAAACTTTTCATCTTGATAAGATTGACAAAGTACCCTCAAAGTGAGAGCTTCTTGTGCGCAATAAAAAAATGTTTAGCCTCTGTGTTCAACTAAGTTATCATGATTTACATATTTTTAGATGCTCTGTCGGGCAGGAGCGTGGGGTTCTTGGGGTCCAGAATTCAACCTTTGGGAATAAAGATTGACAAAGTAAGGGTGTGTTTAATTTGGTTTGCACATGGGAATCAGAATCGGTATGGGTATCAAATACTTCGTAAGGGTAATGGGTTTTGATAAAAGTATTTTATATGTTTGGTAGTAGGGTGGGATGTGAATGATTATTAATAGTTGGGGAAGAAATGAAGAAGGGAAACGAAACCCTTATTTAATAAGGGTATGAGTGTTTCAATTAATAGGGTATTTCAAACCCATAGTAATATTCTAAAAACATGTCAACTAAACAATAACAATTACTTTGATACCCATACCTTATACCAAAACCTGTCAACCAAATACACCCTAAATATAAAAAAATAAAAGAAGAAGAGAGAAAGAAAATAGATGAATTGTCGTCTCAACCGCTTTTTAAGGAAAATTTAATAATGTGTATGTATGTTGTGCTTCATTTGGGATTTGCTTTACTACAATGTCTTCCTGTGATTGTAATTTAATACGATGTTTGATGTTTCTTGTCCCGTAGGCATCGAGGTTTTCGTGGACTGATCTTTCCAAAAAGAAATTATATTCTACACTGCGTATAATATATGCTAGTTTATTTAGTTATTGTGAAAAAATAGGGAAATGATTTTTCCAAAGGCACTAAGTGGAAGCCCAATCATTATCAATGGAATAGCTATACCATGGACCCGGGTTAATCTTGCAAAGTGGACTCATCATAATTTAGATACTGAATGTTCACAATTTACATACGAAATATTTTTTTTGTGTATTTTGTGTGTCAATATTCTGTGTATTCATGTTATTAACACATGTTGTGATGTGTTTGTGCATTCGAATGTTAAGAGGATAAGTTCTGTGTATTTTGTGTATTCTGGACAAACGTTCTGTGTATTCTAGGCAAACGTTCTATGTATTCTAAATAATGATTATGTGTATTATAGATAATGAATTCCCTAGAGTCATTCGCATCTGCGTCCACTAACATCGAAACGACGTCGTTTCGGACCAGGATCCACAGTGTACTGTACTGTGGACAGTGGTCCACGATATATAACGACGGTGAGTTATATATGCTTTCGAAATTAGAGATTTGAACCAATGACTCAAATAGATCATATATAGATTCTTATCATAGTTATCATTGCCTATTGAGCTACACATGCATAATGCATTTGCATTGATATTTTAGAGCCACGCACCACAATTAAAATTAGTTTGCAGGAAAAAAAAAAAAGAAGAAAGAATTTACTGCATCCAAGAAATGAAACCTTGAGTTCAGTTCAAAATATAATTGGGTAGGAACTAGACTGGAAAATAGGGTTTAAATCATTAGGCACTATACTTCAAATTAAAGATATGTCACATTATGGGCCATGGGAAAATGAAAATAGAGAACCAAAAGTTTTGTTTGATTGCCCATGTAAGTTTGTAAAAAAAAGAACCAATTTTTCCTTATAGCTTATGTTGGAGAAACAAATGATTCCTTTCGCAGAATCTCATGGAAAGACACCACGGAAATGTTGGGAAAAGATGGAAAATGAATGTAGCTTTGGGGACCCATCTTTACTTATAGTACAATATTCTTCACTTACATATACATTGATCCATGGGGGAAGAATGTGTGTATATAGTAAATATTTAATGCATTAATAAAATTATTTTGTTTTATAATTTTTTTTACATATTATCATTTATTTTTATTAGGCAAAATTGATTTATGAATAATTTGGTCAAGTCTCGTTAAATGAATTAAATAGGCAAAATAAGACAATAAAAGATGTATTCATCAATTTGTTGTATAATAAATGTTAGGTTCCTTTTCAAAAAAAAATGTTAGGTTGTATTAAAAAAAAATGTTAGGATTAAGCGCTTACCAATACACAAAAAGCTATAGCTAGTAGCAAGGCTTAACTTTATTCTTTATTTCTCTGTACTTGCATACCAGTCAGTGCCACATTTTGATTGTAGGAGCACTACCTACTAGCCTCAACTACACAACATGCTTTCAATGGGATTCGCACTTGTGGAATGCTATAATGCCATCCCAGTTGTCAAGACCAGACGCTTATCACTACGCTAAAAAGTATACTCCCTCGTGCCGAATTGGATGTCTCATTTGCTTTTTACACACTTTTTAAGAAATTAACGTAAATGTGATGTGCTTTCCAACTATACCCCCAACTTTTTCACTTTTGAAAATAAAAGCAATAAAGAAAGCAAAAGTCATAAGGGTAAATTGAGAAAAGTAGAATGATGCTAATGTTCAATTTTAGAAAGAGGACAACATTTTGGGACAAATTAAAAAGGAAAGTAAGACAGGTAAAATGGGACAAAGGGAGTACCACTTTACTTATTTGTCCCGGGCAAATATAAATCTAAAGGGAGGGGTGGGTGAATAAACTTTTAAAATCTTTTGAACGATTAAAATTATCAAAGTGTTTGCAGTGAAAGTCATGTACTTACCAAGCTTTGTTTGTAGCTTGTTTAAATGTTTCACAAATAATATAAGAAATAATGCGCATCTATTTGAGTTTGTTCGAGCAGTAAAGTAAATGAGTAAAGGGATTAAGACTATTTTTAGGGGTGTTTAATCGGTTAACCGAACTGTTTTAACCGAAATTTTTAAAATTTTAACCGTTAATCGAATCGAACTTTTTTTATTACCGAATTAACCGAACCGAACTTTTTTCGGTTAATTGGTCGGTTAATCGATTAACCGAACTTTTATAAGCTAAAGTTTTAAATCCTAAAATTAATTAATATAATAAAAAATTCAATTAAAATAATACATATAATAATAAATCCACAAAAAAATATAGAAAAACAATACCATAACAACACTACAAATTTATAGGGATTTTACATATTAGATTATATATATGTATTTATTATTATATATATATTTAAAATTTCGGTTAACTGTTCAGTTAATTCGGTTAACTGAAATTTTGAACCGAATTAACCGTTAACCAAAATTTTTAAAAACTTTTAACCATTAATCGAACCGAAAAAGTTCAATTAAAAAAACGGTCGATTAACCTAGAATTTACCAAAGTTTGCACACCTATATATATACACACACACACACATACATATATACACACACCAAACACTATATAGTTAAAATTCCTAGTATTGAAATTTTTTCCTACCAAATAATGGAATTTGAATTCCTACTTTATTCCCACTTTATTTCTTTCTCACAGGATTACAATTTCTTTCTTCAGTAATTCTCTCATTATAATTTATAACCAAACGGCATGTAAGTAGATTGGGTCATGCTATCCATGTAACTGCATCTTACATGAATTAGTACCAAAAAAACACAAGTTATGGTATATATACATTGGTGCTTATTGAGTTTGCATATTGATATGTTAAATGGGTTTAATTTGTGCATTATCCTTGTATAAATTGCGCCAAGTCATGTAATAATTCACATAATACTTATCAGTTTCACCTACTTACTCTATAAGTGCAATATATGTAATAATTATGTACGCTATCTATAAGCATAAATCGCCTATCAACTAGTTAACTAAAAATAAGAAACACAAGTCTTACGTGGGACTCTTTGGTGCAACTAATCATTTCAGAAGGAATTGTACAATGCTCAGCTCGTTCATATGTATGAAACTTTCAGAACTATTTGAGATGTACACCCATTCCAGCTGGATGAGAGGGAGAAAGAGATTATGTAGCGTATGTGATAAAAGAGTGTGTAGAGTTGTGTTAGCGAGATAAAGTGATAAGACTGTCTGTAGGGTATTTATTGAATTGAAGTTGGAGAAACAAAAACTGAGACCGTGCGAGAGGAGGAGGAGGTGGTGGCGGTTTTGCCGCCGGTGGCGTGGTGTCCGGGTTGGTGGCGGTAGCGGTAAGTGTTGGTAGGGTTGGTGGATGGTTAGGTCTACGAAAAACAATAATTTAGGGAAGAATTTTATTATTGATCAATCTGATTTACAAAATACAGGAAGAGATTATTTATACGAGTACAAGGATTAGTGAATTAGTCTCAGTCAGTCAGAATGGTAAAAGGTACGTAAATTTACAATACAGTTAGAGGGGGAAGAAATTCTAGTGTAACTAGAATATAGAGTCCTAACAAGTAAGTGATAGAGAACTAAGAGAGATGAAAATAAAAATATGAAATTAGAATTAAACTCAAGATAAAATAAGGAATAGTTAAGTCATTTATTTCTCTTGGGTAGCAGTTTAGAGGGCTAAGTCTAGCGTCGTGCACTCGAAATATTACACTTAACTACTAGTTATAATTTTTAGCATAGTGGTAAGAACTTGATCCTAATAATTGGTGGCGACTTAGAGGGCTAAGTCCGGCAATTTATATCATGGACCAGGGCTCACATAACATTATGCACCCTAAATTGAAATAACGAGATACATAATTAATACTCCTAAAATACATAATTTCATAACATAAACACAAAAAATCACAACACAACACATAACATAGCATTATGGACCCAGCTGGATTGAAAAGTCGAGGTATGTACATGATTCATACTCGTAAGGTACAAAATTTCATAACACAAGACACAAAAAATCATAACACAAGACACATACGCATATTATATATTTACTTATTTATCAAATCCGATTTAGGTACATAATTTGTGTTTATAGGCACAGAATTTCACAACACAAGACATAGAAATTCATAACATAAGACACAATTACTAATTTGTTCCAGGTGCAGAATTCATATTTTTAAAGTACAGAATTATAGCGCAAGACACCAAAAGTCATAACACAAAACACATACACATGAATTAGGGTCCATAGTGCAGTGTGAACCATGGTCCATGTTATAAGGATTGACTAAGTCCAGCATCATGAAAATCTTCTTAAAATTACCATCATTTTTGTTTTCTTTTTTAAACTTATGGGTGATCCGCCCATAGGACCTTGCTCCTAAAATTACTGTGGAAGTAAATTATGAGTCACGCAATCAACTCACTGATCAAATCCTAATGTTCATGTGCTAATTCAGGCGACGAACCAATAATGCTAAGCCCCGGTCAATTACCATCATTTCTGGGTATGGCAATGTTTAGACTCATTAATTGCTTAAATTATGAATTACTGGTCAACTCTGCGAGTTAAATGAAAAAAAAAAAAAGAAAAAGAAAATATGAATTCGTGTAGTAATCAATCCCAAATACAAAACGGGCAATCAATTTATGTTACATGATATGATATGAAGGCTAAATAATACGATGAGGTCAATTTTAAGAAAATATGGCATGACTCTTCTATCCCTCTTCCATTGTCTTCATTACAAAATACGGAGTATTACTGAGACTAGTCTCGCTCGCGATGACTAGATTGGTTTCTCCATAAGAAAGATGGTTTAAACTCCCGGCCTCTTTTAAGTGATGAGATGTGTACGATCGACAATCCATGCCAATCAATTAAATTAGTTATCTTTTGACTTATATTAAAACTTTGCAAACCATGCTTCTTGACATCCAGGTTGAGAGAGATAAATTGAACAAGTATGATCATCTTCTATTGATCGGGATGTACTATATATTAGACTTACACTGATTGGGATTATCTATTTGTTAAAATTATGGTAGATCAGTTTATGACTGTCGTCTTCACAATTGACTAACTTTTCCTAAACATTCATAAGAAGAGTTATAATTCCAACAATAGTCCTCCGGCTATGTTGATTTTCAAAAATTAGTCCCCGACTTTTAATTTGGACAACTTAAGTCCCTTGACTTTCAAATTCTTTCCAATGTTGGTCCTTTCGTCAAATTTTGGTTAAATTGAGGTCAAATGAAGGGGTAGAATTGTTCGTTCACCTGTATAGTGTATTATTACTCGTATTTCTTATGTCCTATACGCTATATATATGAATATAATCTCAATTGAAGAGACTTCGACTGAGATTATATGGTTTCGATTGAGACTTTGACTGAGATTATATTCATATATATATATATATATATATATATAGCGTATAGGACAGGAGATATACGAGTAATAATACACTAAACATGTGAAATGACAATTTTACCCCTTTATTTGACCTCAATTTAAACAAAATTTGACGAAATGACCAATATTGGAAAGAATTTGAAAGTCAAGGGACCTAAATTGTCCAAATTAAAAGTCGGGGACTAATTTTGGAAAATCAACATAGTCCGAAGATCATTATTGGAATTAACTCTTAATAAGAATATAAGCTCATCACAATCATTTATGCATGGGAGAAACCTCTTAACAAACATAGACTTATTCAAATTCCTATTATCTAAACCCTCCAACTAAAACCGCCATTAATGTGCAGAAAATGCCCCGCATATGACAAACTGACGCATTGAATCCAAAGTGAACAAAACCTCAAAAAAGATATATAGATAGATCTCTAATGTAGACACCATAAATAAAGTATAAAGAGTTAGATTTACATTTGTATCTGGTATACTATACATATATTATTTTAATCTAGTTTTCCTTCATATTCATGATTACCGTGGTGTTATGCCCTTGGAGTTAGCTAAAGTGGTACACAGAGTAAAGAAGTCGTAATAATGTTGTTTTGTTTCTTCTTTACTTGACACAGAAGTGTATATAATTAATTATCCAAAGTATATTGTATCATGCCAACAAATAATGCACTCATACAATATAATTATTGATTTTTAAGAAATATTTTATAAAATTAATAGTAGAAATGTAAGGTTTTAAATATAGGATGGAAAGCATATTGGTTGATTGGCTGTTCGGTGACGGTGGCTGGTGGTTGTGCCTTGCCGGAAAGGTGCCTGGACGATGGTGGCTAGTGATTGTGAATGATTGGCTGCTCTATTGCTGGAAAAGGAAAATGAATTCCCCCAAAAAATGGAAGTCATTTTCCAGAAAACATGTATATTTTTCATTAACCAAAGCTTCATTTTCCTTTCACTTTAAATTTTTCTCCTTGCTAAACACTGAAAACTCCAAAATCGAGTTTCCAAACACACCTCAAAAGTAGTATCTACTACCTAATATCATATCAACTGCAA
>CM008336.1:25229887-25242941 GCA_002525835.2 Ipomoea batatas | reverse complement strand
TAAATATACAAATGAATGACTTCATTTCTATCAAAATTATAAAATGTCTCAATCTTTTACAATTTTTAATATCATGTTATTACGATCTAGCAAAAAAAAAAGTGATTATATTCGTATAACTATAAGGCGTTATATTAAATCTTCCAATGCTTTATCATCAATCAATAGAAAATAATAGAGTGATTCTTAATCATTGAAAACTACTCTAAAATAGTGTTTTGTAATTGATTAACTATTGAATTACAAAAAATTATAATTGAATATTCAATTATAGAAAAAAATCCACTATCCATCGTAATAATATCAAATACTAAAAGTAGAAAAAAATACCGCACAATTTGTAATTTGAAAAAATTGAATTGAATGAGTTTATTTTGGTCAAAATTACAAAATGTGCTAATCTTTCACAAATTTTAGTACTCGATATCAGTACAATATAACACAAAAGTGATTCTTATTACTTGTAATGCTATTAAATTAATCTTTCAGTGTTTTACAATAGTAAATAATAGAGTGATTCTTAACCATTAAAAACTACTTTGACATAACACATTGTAATTGATTAACTATTAAATTAACAAATATAATTGCATATAGAAAAAATTATATATAATATAGATCGTAACAATGTTGAATATTAAAAATAATAAGAAATGCAGTGCAGTTTGTAATTTGACAAAATTAAATGAAAGAGTTCATTTATTTTATACTTATGTTATTCCAGGTTTGTTGAACTAATTGTAAGCCCACAAGACCCTGCCTTTAGAGCCACCGCAGAAATAAAATTGTGAGTCACGCAATTAATCCATCAGACTCTAGTCTTCATGCGCGTACAAAAGATTTAATCCACACTTTCCATCATTCTTAGACTTTTTTTTTTCATTCATGTTGTGGTAAAGAGTTCATTTTTGTCAGAATTACAAAATGCGCTTATATTTTACTTTTTTTTTAAAAAAAAATATTTCACAGTATTACGATTTAACATAAAAATAATTCCTATTAATTATAATGTGTTTTATTATATTAAATAATAATAATAATAATAATAATAATAAGTCTTTTATTGATTGAGCCAAAATAAAAAGAAAATTGCCCATACGGTGTAGCAGGGCAATATGTCGGTACACATGTAAATACGTAACGGGAAAAACTAAGAGGGAAAAAGTTTATAATCTCATCAAGGGTATTTTTGTCATTGGGTTAAAAAGATTACTTTGATAACACACCGAACACAAGACCACGCGCACTGTACATTGTGTCTCAGTGAGAACCTGAACTAGATAAGCAACCGTGTTCCCAATTTACACGTGCTATTCACACAGATTACCATTTACGCACGTGCCACCGGAACTGACGTCACTATTTCTATGGAATATTCTCTTCAGTTTTCAAGGTTCCCAGTTCCCACACCATTCATGTGTCACCTCCACCCACTGTAAAAAACTTTTTACAATAAGTTTGTTTTCAATTATTTCTTTTAGAGATAATACCACTTTTGTGGCATTTTTTTTTTTTATTTTCAAATATTAAGTTCACACTTTGATTGAAATAGTGGATATTAGAGCATACAAAAGTAATTGTTATACGGTGGATTATGGTCCATAATACATTGTGGACCATGGTTACAAAACGACATCGTTTCAGTATGTAGGAGAAACGGCTGTTGTAAATCGTAACGGAGCTCCGTAACTAATATTGCAATTCATCTCAAAAGATACTGCCTTACATTTATTTTTATATTATCGAATGAAACTGCAGTTATATAAAAAATGAACTACAGTTGTGTTGAAAGGGAACTGTAGTGTATATAAACTAATACTGAATAACAGTTTCACATTTTTGGGTGTATATTGTCCAACGAAACTATAATTATATCGAAATGATATTGTAGTTGTGTTGAAAGGTAACTGCAATGTATTATAAAAGAAACTGTAGTTTTGTTGAAAGAAACTGAATAACTTCACATATTTGAGTGTATAATATCGAATGAAACTGCAGTTATATAAAAAAGGAAATGCAGTTGTGTTGAAAGGGAACTGCAGTTTTGTGAAAGAAAACTTAAGTTGCGCGAGACGGAACCATTTCAACCATTTGTTTTCATTAATCAAAATGACGTCGTTTTGATGCATGCACTACAAAAAACGCGAAAATAGCGACGGAAAATATCCGTCGCTAAACAGGAAAAATTCATCACTAAACTGTTTAGTGACGGATTAGCGACGATTCCGTCGCTAAAATGAGCGTCGCTAGATTTTAGCGATGCAATTTTTGCCCGTCGCTAAGTTTTAGCGACGGATATTTCCGTCGCTACTTGAAATCGTCTGTCGCTATAGTTTTCCGGACGACGAGTTGGTCGCAGAAATTGGTGAGGAAATTGCGACGGAAATTTCCGTCGCTAGACGCACAATATTTTCGTCGCTAAACTCCTACCACGACGATTTGGTGACGAACTTTGCTAGGGAATAGCTATAGATTTTTCCTACGCTAGACTTAGCGACGAACGAGTCCGTCGCTATGATCCGTCGCTACATGTAGGGACGGAAATAACCGTCGCTTGTTTTTATTATTTGAATTTGATGTCACTTATCTACAGTTTAGTGACAGAATAATCCGTTGCTAAATGTAACTACGAATTTTTCCGTTGCTATTCCTTTAGTATTCTTTATTTTATTTGACATTTAGCTACGAATTTACTACAATATTTATCCGTCGCTAAATTTTAATATTTTTTTTAAAAAAATTACCTGGTAATTAATTTCACATACCTGCATTAAACCTATAATATAATAAATTTATCCGCTAATTAATATCGCATACATGCAATAAACCTATAGTATAATACATCAATAATATAATTGCAAAATATATTATATTAAAGCATTCATACTCATAAGCAATAACAAAAGTAAAGTTATATCGTTAGAAAGTACCAAGTATATTAATAAACATAATCTAATCATCTCCTAAGTTTTCATCATTTGAGTTAACAGAATGTTCAGCTTGAGTATTTTGACGTTGTGCCATAGAAGTGGATATTATTCCATTGCGACGCAACTCATCCATCAAACTTGCAATTTGAGCTTGCATTTGAGCTTGTAGTTTAGCCTCCATCTCAGCTCTTTCAGCTTGTAGTTTAGCCTCCATCTCAGCTCTTTCAACTTGTAGCTTAGCATCCATCTCAGCTCGCATGGTCTCTAACTGTTGGTTCACCATTTCCTTCATTGCATCTTGATGAAGTTGTGAAGTAGCAGATGAACCACAACTAGTCCTAGTGATAAATGAGGATGACTTAGTCCCTAAGCCATAAATACGTTGTTTTTTACCCCCCCCCCAAACAATATCCACATACATCTGTAACATGTCTATATTTGGTGACTCAGTTGACCCTTCAGCTTCTTGCATTGCAGCATCATGGTGTGCTTGTATTTCTTCCTACAATTAAACACATATACACAATAAAATAAGTATATAATGCATGTAAAATTTTTATCTATATAATAATATATTATTAGTTACTTTATACTTACAACGATTCTCTTCGACCTCTCATCAACGAACATACTATCCTTCTTTTTGTGCATTTGCTCAAAGCACTCAAACAGATTAGACTCCTTTTGAAGTTCATCTCGCTATTAACAAGCAAAAACAATAAAATGATACTTACAAAGATCAACATCACATAGCCTTAAAGCCTAAAATATCCATCAACAGTATTGCACACCCTTTACTAACATCTGAATTTGAAACAGAATATAGTGGCATAACAAACCAAGGCTGACTATTCACTGAATTCATTGCATTTAATGACACAAAACAGAAACTAGGACAAGTAATTCAATGCACTTGTTACCACTAAACAAATCATCATCAATGCACTTATTACCACATTCATCAAACAAACCAAAAAACTTCAAAACACCAGGTGCAATAGAAAAATACATGTCATCAAACAAACACCCCCAAAAGAGAGAGAGAGAGAGAGACTTACTAATTTGTGATAGTGCTCAATAGCTGATCTAGACCCTCCGGTATGTTTAGAACATCCCGTACCAGATCCTTCCACCTCACTCATCCTATTTTTCCGCTGTTGTTCAGATTTTGCTTTCACGTCAGGTCTATCCCAATATGCCTCCCAAATGGCCCATGTTTCTTCAGCTACACAAGCTGGCCTCCCAGTTGAAGTCTGTTTGGTCTTGAATTTGGAGAGCATATCTGCATAGCGTAGGCCTGCTTGTGCTAAAAAAGCTTTGCGAACTTGAGCTTCAATAGACTCAACCCACTTGTAAAATTTATGTAATATCACAAATTCATCAAATATAAGCAAAGCACAATAGACAATATTAGAGCAACACCATCCATAAAATGCATTGGGCAAAGTAATCGACAAAAATTTAATAACATTCTAGCTTTAAGAATTAACAAAAATATACTCGAAGTCATATCATGAATTTACCTTAAATTTCTCAAAGAATAAGTCCTTGTACATGTTCATTTAATATCTGAACTATGCACTAACTATCAGTACCATTTTCATTGTGGTGCATTTCTTAAGATTGAGTCGTGCATTTCTTAAGATTGAGTCGTGCATTTCTTAACATTGAGTGGTGTAAGCCGCACGGGAAGGCGCGGCCACATTTGAACAGATTTTTATAAATATATATATAAAGGGTCATGATCAGGTGTGGTCGCCACTTACTGTGCGGTCAGTGCGGCCGCACCACTATGTATACAAATATACACCACTCAATGTTAGAAAATGCACCACAAAAATATGCATCATTAGGTACGCATCATCAAAAAACACACCACTGGGTATGTAAATATACACCATACAGTGTTAGGCACTGTTGCAAAAATCCCCGCCTAGACCGCCTAGGTACCCGCCTAGGCGCTAGGCGCTCCTAGACCGAGGCGAATTGCTCCCTAGGCGTCCGCCTAGGTGGCCGGACGCCTAGAAGGCCGCCTAGCGCCTAACTCGTCCGACTAGGCCGAATTTGCCCGAGTTAAATCGCCCAACTCAGCAGAGTTAGCCGAGTTAACTCGAGCGAGTCGGCCTTGTTAATTTTATTATTATATTTATATGTATTTAAATTTATTTATTTATATAAGTAAGAGAAGTAAGAGATATATATATAATATATACAATATAATATATGACAAACACCCACACACATGAATTAATTTTTTATTTTTATAGGTCGCCGCATAGAACCGTCTAGATACCGCCTAGGCGCCGCCTAGACTGCTTAGGCGCTGGTCTACCGCCCGACTAGCGCCTAGCGCCTACTGCAACCATGGTGTTAGCAAATGCATCATTAGGGACATGGGAGTTATGGTGCATTATTTTTGGTGTGTGATGTGTTTTATGGTGTTTTTGTGTATTTTCATTGTGGTGTGTTTTCTAACATTGAGTGGTACATTTTCTAACATTGAGTGGTGTGAACCGCACCGACCGCACGGGAAGGCGCGACCACATTTGAACATATATATACATATACATATATATATATACACATATACATATATATATACATATACATATACATATATATATACATATACATATATATATATATATACATATATATATATATATATATATATATATGTGTGTGTGTGTGTGTGTGTGTGTGTGTATATGTATATATATGTATATATGTATATGTATATACATATATATACATATACACACACACACACACACACATATATATATATATATATATATATATATATATATATGTATATATATATATATGTATGTATATATATATATATATGTATGTATATATATATGAAGGGATGAAGGCAGCGGCCATGGCAACTGCATTAATCCCTTCAAGCTTTAAAAAAAAATGAAGGGATGAAGTCAGTTGCCATGACTGCCTTCATCCCTTCAAAGCTTTAATATAATATATATATATATATGAAGGGATGAAGGCAGCAGCTATGGCTGTCTTCATCGCTTCAAAGCTTTAAAAAATGGGGGGATGAAGGCAGCGGCCATGGTTGCCTTCTTCTCTTCAAAGCTTAAAAGAAAATGAAGGGATGAAGGCAACGATCATAGCTGCCTTCATCCCTTCAAAATTGTAAAAATAAGATAGGAAGAGACAAAGGCAGTTAGGCTATCTCTTCCCTCTTTCGTCTCCACATCCATGGAGACGAGTCAGTCTCCATGAATCATATAGTTGTATGGAGACATTTATTATTATTATTATTATTATTATTATTATTATTATTATTATTATTATTATTATTATAAATAATTTCTATTTTTTAAATTACTTGTTGGTAACCTGCCGCTGCAGGTTACTTGGGACAAATTGCATGGTTTTAAAATGTTCAATGGTCTAATTGTACTTTTTTTAGGTTGAGTGACCAAATTGCATTTTCTCGTTACGTTCGATGGCTAATTTGACCCTTATTCCTTTTAATAATTTTAAACTAGTTATTGTTTTAACATTAGTTACAACCCTTCAAATTTATCGATCTTATCTTTCTTTTCTTTTTTTCAATGACGAAGAAAACTCGCAAAAATTATCCAGGAGTATATGTACGGGTAACCCTGTTGCTTTGTAATATCCCACAAACTACATATATATTGATCATTTATCTCCACACAGTATAATGTGTGTTTAGCTAATTATGTGAATAAAATTAATCAAACATAATTGGAAAAAGGGTCAATTATTAAGCCCTTGAACTTTATCTATAAAGTCATAAACATGTCATTTTGATGCATTGAAGCTCAACAACCCGTTAATGACCTGCTATTGCATGTCACTAAAATTCCGGCGACCATCTAACCCACTCCGGCGATATTCCGATCAACTCCGATCCGACGAATTTCCGATCAAATCTGTCAAAGTTCGAGAGCTTAATTGACTTTATAGGTAAAGTTCAAGGGCTTAATAATTTCAGCAAACTGTAAATATTCAGTAGGTTTTATTTAAAATCCGATCCTTTAATTTCCAGACCAAATCGATCAATATAAAGTTTGAATAATTGAATATATCTTCAATAAAACAAGTAGGTGCGCCATCAAATTAAATGAATAATGAATAACACTTTTGAAGCAGCCAATAGTTTCATTTTTTGCTTCAAAATGTTTGTCTTTAGTATTGCAAAATAATTTCAAAATTATGGAATCATAGGGTAGACCTTCCTTTTTGTTGATATATTAAATCAGAATTGTGAATAAATGGACAATTTAAAGAAATGGTAAGTTTTTTTTTTTTTTTTTTTTTTTTTTTGTAATACCATTTTAAAGAATTTATAACTTAAATTAACTTTATTATAATTATAAACATTCATTTTATTTGATAAATACTTTGTTTAAACTTTCGTTCTGGACAAAGAATCCACCTTGCAAAGTAGACTTTGCTCCATGATATGATGATTATTGAATAATTGATGTCTCCTAAGTCCTAACAACATTAGTGGATCTTGTACGTAGTTGAGGTTTCATCATATTAGCCCATTAAAAGAATATAATTAAACTTCTTTATTGTTCTTAATTAAACAGTCCACAAGCAACACATTATATCTACTGGTGTTAGGAGTTTAATCAAACATAACTAAGCTCGAATAATTAATATTTTTTTGAGTAAGCTCGAATAATTAATTAAATTCGGAAACTCAACTCAATTTTAAAATTAAAAATTTGAGCTTGATTAAGTTCTATATATGTATATATATATTTTTGAGTTTAAATTTGGCCTAGTCAAGTTTGAAATATTCAATGTTGACTCAAATAGACTCAACAAATTTTTTTTTTTTTTTTTGAAAAGTAGCACTTTTAATTCATTCAATTTGTGACTGTAGTATAATATAGTTTTTCAATTATTCATAATGTATATTTAGTCTTTCAGTTATTATATAAGTAGTAGATTTGGTCCCTAAGAATTAAATCTGCCACTAATATGTCACATAAATTTAACTAATAAATTAAATATATACCGCATTTGTAAAACTAAGAGCTTTTCTAATTTTTACCTCTATTTTTCAGACAAAAATGTGTAATAATAAATATTTTACAGTTAAGTATTGTAACAAAATTTAACGTACATCTCGGTTATGAACAGTTTATAATATACAAATATTATTTCATAAAAGTATAAATATATTAGTAATATATATACTTTTATATTTATATTATATATAAAATATACAAAAAAAATCAATTATGCTCGCATCACAATATGTTCAAACCAATTATTAAGATACTCAATTCATTGCATCAAATTCGTATAGTTTGGTTCATTTACCATGCATATGCCGATATGCGTAAGTTAAAGGTTTATGCACCAAAAGTATTAACCAATGTGGTAGCTCAAGTGGTAAGTGAACTTTTTTGAGAGAAATGTAATATTTTTACATTTTAATTTAAAAATATTACATTTTTTCTTATAAGTAACAAGCAATTCATTCCTGATTAATATTATATTGGAATAAGGTTCATATTAGCCACTGAACGTAACCTAAAAGTGCAATTAGGCCACTGAACCGAAAAAAAGTGTAATTAGGTCATTGAACACTTTAAATGTATGCAATTTTACCTGATAGCAGGTTACCATCCATTTCATCAGGTTACTTACTTACGTGGACGGTGAATTGACATTTTAAAATAATTGTTAATAATAAATTACGTAGTATTAAAATAAAAAATTAAAATAATTTACAAAATTTAAAAAAAAAAACACACACACAGACACACACACACTACACACACACCATAATAAAGCAAAAGTTGTTTTTTGAAAGAAGTTGATTTTCCGTAAATAATAATAATAATAATAATAATAATAATAATTAAATTTGATTCATCCACAGGTGGCAAGGGTATAACTAAAGGGCGGGGGTGGCCGCATGTGTGTCTTTTTATTTTATTTATTTTAATAGTTTATTATTAAGCAAGTAACCTAATGAAATGCATGGTAACCTGCTATCAGGTGAAATTGCATACATTTGGAGTGTTCAGTGACCTAATTGCACTTTTGTTTTGTTCAGTGGTCTAATTGCACTTTCAGGTTACGTTCAGTGGCCAATTTGAACCTTATTCCTATTATATTTTTTAGTATAAGTATTAAATTTCTATCTTGATATGATCTGTCTCATAGAAGAATCATTCAAAATAAAACTGTAACAATATCTCTGTTTGGTAAGAGTTAATTTTAGAGATTATAGCTTATTGTAAACTACAAATAAGGTATAAGCTCGGTTTAGTAAAACATTAGGAGTTTAAAATAATAACTTATTTTGAAACGTTATCGTTTCAAAATATAAGCTCATGGCTTTTTAACTTTTTTTTCTATTTTATATTTATTAATTTACACAAAATATATCATCTACCCTTCATTAATCAAAATCTCAATATCTTAGTTCAACCTTTTATGTTTTTTTAACACTTATCAAATAATTCAATAATTAATTTAAATTTTTTTTTTGAGTATTGTTGACTCTTTTACAATGTAGTATCTGTTCAGAGCTAACCCACCCCTCTTTTAATTAATTATCTTATTAGCTATTAATTTTTTAACTTACTTTCAACTTTAATTTTAATAGTGAAGTGTAAATATGATGATGAGTTTATATTCTTAAAAAAATGATGAGTTTATACAATCACTTTTGAAAATAGAAAAATATTTAAAAAGTAAAGGAAAAAGTGTCAAATAGACCACTGAACTTATCACTTTTGTGCAATTGGGCCATTGAACTTAAAAAGTGTGCAATTCAACCATCAAACAAGCAAAATTTGTGCAATTGAACCATTTTTACAAAAATTTTCTAGTAAAATGCGATTATATTACTAACATATATGTATTAAAAGTGGCATTTTCTTCTACCATATTAGTTGGGAGTCAATATTGAAATGTTTTTAACTCAAATTGAACTAAAATTTTTTAGAAAAATATCCTAATTGCACATATTTTACTCGTTTGATGGTTGAATTGCACACTTTTTAAGTTCAATGGCCTAATTGCACAAAAGCGATAAGTTCAGTGGCTTATTTGACACTTTTTCCAAAAGTAAATAAAGAGTAACTGTAATTTAACTTTTTTTTTTTTTGAAAACAACCAAACAGAATTCATTAACTAATATCAGAAGATAACACAGTACAAAGATAGGATGGAGGGTTGGAGAATCACTCCGAACAACCAGGCACCGAAACGGACTGTCTAGCTATTTAAGAATCTTCACTCTCGTCTGAGTATTTCTGTCCGCCCAAATCATGTACGGCCTCCTTCCTATATTCACTTTTCACCCCAATCCTTATATAGATCACGTACTGGGTTTATATTGTGAATTTTTTATATCTTGTATTATAAAATTTTATACATTAAAAATATAAATTCTGTATCTGAAACAAATTAATAATTGTATCTTATATTATGAATTTATGTGTCTTGCATTATGTTGTAAAATTCTGTACCTATGAATACTAATTATGTACCTAAATCAGATTTAAAAAATAAATAAATATATAAAATGTGTATTTTTTGTATTTTGATTTTTATGTATTATATTATGAAATTTTGTACCTCATTGTTACGACTCAATGGTTCATATTTTTTGGTGGGATTCAATGGTTCATATTAGGTGTACCCTAATCCATAATGAGGTAAATAATCAGTCTATCAGCCAATTTTAGCTTATTTGACCTAGTTGTTTGGTTAATAAGTTTTTTGTAGTTAAAATTTAAAAGTCTAGTCAAAGCAATCTTTTCAATTAGTTTTTTGAGAAAAAAATTATACCAAACAGCTATCAGCTAACAGCTAATTTATCAAACAATTTTCTACAATCAACCAATATTATCGACAAATCATACATTCTAACCCAAACATCCGACCTAATCAGCAACAGTCATTTGTGATAAATAGGGCCAATATAAATTGCGGTTTCACCCCAGCCCTATAACCCAACGATAAAACCATAACCAGCCAGCCAGCTCATGTTCAGAAGTTCCAGACCCATAACTCTCTCCCTCTAGGGAAAACGCTCTCTCGCTCTAATCTTTATATTGTTTGTCCTTTCCTGAACGCCAATCACTGATTTCAATTTCCCGTCCAAATCTCTGTATTCCAATTCATCGATTCGCCGGCCGCCGCTTGTTATGTGTTAAGAATAATGTTAGATTTAATGAGTTGTTTTCCCGACGACCTCAGCATTTCCGAAGGCGTGAACTCCGGCAAAAGCTCAATGAGCAGTGGAAGCGATCAGAGCCAGTGCACCAGCTTCAGCCGTCTCTCCTTTGAGATCCTCACCAACTCGCCGGAGCATAATCCGGCGACGCTCATGCCGCGCCGCTCTTCGGATTCTTCGTTTCAAACCATCAGCGGCGGCGGCGGCGGCGGGCCGAGCTTCAGGGACTTCAGCCTGCTCCGGCAGATCGGCAGCGGGGACATCGGAAGGGTGTACCTCTGCCGGCTCCGCGGCGGAGATGAGGAGGCGAGGGCGCGGCTCTACGCCATGAAGGTGGTGGACAATGAGGCGCTGGCGGTGAAGAATAAGGTTCGGAGAGCGGAGACGGAGCGGAAAATCATGCGAATGTTAAACCACCCCTTCTTGCCGACCCTCTTCGCCGAATTCCAAGCCTCCCATTTCAGTTGTGTGGTTATGGAGTACTGTCCCGGCGGCGATTTGCATTCTCTCAGACACAAACTGCCTCACAAGCGCTTCTCTCTAAGCTCTGCTAGGTATTAACAATTTCTTTTCCTTTTGTGTTGTCCTGAAAAGATAAAGAGCTAAGTGGCTGATAAGAATTGTTAGACAGTCGATAAGGGTTAAATCTAATACTATATGACTAAAAGGCTGTTCGATGGAAGTCTATAAAAGTCAAGTCCAGCACCATGTGGTTAAAATTGTTGAGCAAAGGCTGATAAGGGTCAAGTCTAGTAACATATAAGGTTAAGATTGTTAAGCTAAGGACAGATAAGAGTAAGTCTAGCAACTTGTGACTAAGATAATTAGAGAGCGAAGATGATGAACTGACAATTATATTTTAGCAATATCTAAGATTATATTTTAGAGAGCCATGTAGGTGATAAATATCAGTTCATCATCTTGACTCTCTAAAATATAATAATAATAATTTATAAGGAAAAATAATTTTGCTTTTACTGTTAATTATAATTTTTGACATACCAATAACATTTTGCTTATGATTTTGATGGGTTTTTTCAGGTTTTATGCTGCGGAGGTTTTGGTGGCACTAGAGTATCTTCACCTATTAGGAATAATTTACAGGGATTTAAAGCCGGAAAATGTGTTGGTTAGATCGGACGGTCATATTATGCTAACGGATTTTGATTTATCTCTTTGTTCCGACGCAATAATGCCGGCTGTGGAGTCACAGTCACCGGACATTTCCGTGTACCCGCAAACGTCGCCGGCGGCGACCCGTATAAGAACCCCGTTTTCTTGCATTTCCGACCGGCTTTTTCGGTCGAAGAAAATCCAGACGCTGTCCAATAGTCGGTTGTTCGTGGCGGAGCCGATCAGCGCCCGATCATGCTCCTTCGTGGGGACCCACGAGTACGTGGCGCCTGAGGTGGCCTCCGGCGGGTCCCACGGCAACGCCGTGGATTGGTGGGCGTTCGGGATATTCATGTACGAGATGATCTACGGAGGGACTCCGTTCGCGGGTGCATCGAATGAGGATACGCTGCGGAACATAGTACAGAAGCCCCTGACGTTCCCGAACGACGCGGCAGTTGGGACGAGCGAAATGCACGCGCGGGATTTGATCTCCGGGTTGCTGATCCGAAACCCGACAAGGCGACTCGGGGCAAGGCGCGGGTCGGCCGACGTGAAGACCCACCCGTTTTTTAAGGGCTTGAATTTCGCGCTTATAAGATCGGTGACGCCTCCCTCGGTGCCCGGGATTCGGAGACAGAAGACGACGTCGCATCCGGGTGACGGCTCCAGCCATCATACGGCGCCGTTTGATTTCTTCTGACCATGACAATTTAGCCATGGAGTTTTGATTATTACTATGGGAAAGAGTAAAGATTCCTTCTGATTATCACACTGTCATTGCTGTACAAGCCAACAG